>JAKUCM010009789.1:0-12316 GCA_023374145.1 Lepidium sativum | reverse complement strand
GCTCACATGATTAGTATGGGAGTGCGAGAGATTTGTCTAAGTCTTTCTTGTCTACAAAGAAGATTTTGTGAGACTATAAAACTTCTTTAAATTCTTTTCTTTATCTTTGATTCCTGAATCACTTAAATACAAATATGATTTTTTGACTTGTAATGTTGATTTGTAAATATTTTTAATTTTGTAAATTTGGTACCCGCAAACTATATATCTTCCCGTTTATAATGAAGAAAGTAAAGTTGTAAAAAAAAGAAAAAAGAAAAAAAAAAGATATAAACCAACGCGTATATTTATAAATGTAAAGAAATTTAAGCTTATAAGTAATCAACCTCTCCACACGATAAAAATCCGACAAACAAACACACACATCGAACATTCTGCATAAAACAATATACAAATTAATGTGTTTTTGCACTAATTCTAGACATTGAAGTAAAACGACTGCTTTCCAAAATGTTGTCCGCGTTATTGAGTGCAAAGTCTTCACGTCTATGAATCTCTTTACCCTGCAACCAAACGGTAGATTTGTGAATCGTGAATACATTAATGGACCAACTAACTTAAGTATATGAATCGTATTCAATATTTTGAATACCTTTGTGCGTTAATATATATAACTAAACAGCCCTAGAATTAGAATTTAGAGTATACCTGGTCATAAGGTAGATCTTTGAACTGTGGCAGAACAAGACGGTCAGTGAGTTCGATGTATGAAGCAGGGACCAATTGAATTACGCCGTCAGCAAATTTTATCGGAAGCTTCTCAGAAATTGATGACACTTGTAACAGTAACCCATCAGTACTCTCTGAAATCAATTAATAGTTCAAATAGTGGACGTGTTATAACTTAAATCAAATTGTAAGTACATAGATTGAGTTATCTCTTATACATGATTTTATATCTTGACTCGATGAGAAAGATTTTGTCAATTAATATATATATATATATATATATATATATATTTATAAAAAAGATGGATGTCGAAGTTTAAAGAACTCCTCTGTCCTGATTGAGATCAAATCCATTTTCCTCCAGAGACTGTATGATGCATTTCATGTCATGGAAATGGTGTTTTAGTCGATGAACAGCAAATGTAGATGGTTCATTATATAGCCATTGATAAATGCCCAAACCGCTAATTCGTTTTTTCTTCAGTGTTACAATAATTTTTTTTGTTAACAAGTAATCATTAAATCGAAAACAATACTCGATCCATAGCTCAACCATATTGAGACTCTAGATTGATTGTACATAAAGTAATTAGCTTATTTGGTTTAGTTCCGGTTATTTCCGGTTAGGTAATTTTTTGGTAATTGTATATAAGGCAATCATGTACGGTGTTTAACGGAGAAGTAACATAATAGGAAATTTTCAACATCTTGTTTTCTTCTTCCCTTTCCTCATTGTGTTGTGGTATCAGAATCATCATTGGCTTAATCTTGTTGATTTTTCACCTCTGATCTTCGTTTTTGAGCTCGAATTCTCTTCTTAGATCTTTGATCTTTACTCCGCTCAATTCTTTTTTTGCGAAACGATGGTGCGAATCAACAATATTCCTCGTCGTTCAGCTCGTTTACAAGGACTGACGACTACTGGATCTCGGCGTCTCGCTAGATCTGGCGATGATGACGATTCTCCTCCCAGCAGTCTTCCAGCTTCTCGATCTAAGGTAGCTCGTTCCTCGCGTGTTCAATCGGCATCTAGTGACACAGATCTGACGAGATCTCCGAAGTATATGCATAACTCGGATCATCCTGGTCTCCATATCACCTCTATTACTCTAGATGGTACGAACTATGATGATTGGTCTACTGATATGCGTATTTCTCTTGATGCAAAGAATAAATTGGGTTTCATTGATGAATCTATTTCTAAACCATCGATTACACATAAGACCTTCAATCAATAGTCAAATTGTAACTCGATGGTGAAGGCTTGGTTGCTAAACTCTGTTTCTCAGCAGATATATTGCAGTATTCTTTGTATTGATACAGCCTAGGGTATTTGGCTCGATCTTCGGGGTCGATTCCATCTCTCGAATCTCCCGCGCACTTTTAATCTCACTCAAGAGATTCAGGATTTTCGTCAAGGATCTCTTTCTTTGTCTGAGTATTACACTCATTTGAAGACACTCTGCGATCAACTTGACAATGTAGAGGAACCTGATGATCCTTGCATTTGCGGCAAAGCTGCACGCCTGCATCAGAGGACTAAACGAGCTCGAATCGTGAAGTTTCTCGCTGGTCTTAATGACTTTTATGCTATTGTTAGGCGTCAGATCATTGCTAAGAAGGCTTTGCCTTTTTTGGTTGAGGTTTACAACCTTTTAGATCAGGATGACAGTGAGAAGGGTTTCTCCAACACTGTTGTGCCTCCTGGTGCTTTCCAGGTCTCTGGCGATTGTCAATCTTCTGCTACAGTTTGCTATGTTCAGAACGGACCTAACAAGGGACATTTGATATGTTCTTACTGTAATCGTGTGGGGCATATTTCTGAGCGGTGCTACAAAAAACATGGTTTCCCTCCTGGATTTGTTCCCAAGAGTAAGACCTCTTCTGAAAAAGTGCATAAATCCTCCTCTGGTCATTCTACACAAAAGGATTCTTCTCTCGCTTCTCTAGTGGCTGCTCAAGTTGATCTTTCTCCACATACCTCTTCTCAAACCTTTGATGGTCTCCTTGGTGATATGACTAAGGATCAACTTCAGAGTTTCATTGCTCTCTTTAGCATCTTCAAGAGGAAATTTTCAACATCTTATTTTCTTCTTCCCTTTCCTCATTTTTGTGTTAAACCGGTTTAGAGGCTTGAAGTTGTGCAAGAGTTGACTCCCAGATTGGAGATGAAGTGAAGCCAAGACGAGAGCATAACCATACATTTCTGATCCCACATCACATAGCAAATACAAAGCAATTCCTCATACTGATCAATCCTCTTACCTTTCCCCTCATCCTCAATTTTCCACTATATGTTTGGAGAAATTCTTTACACTGCTGCTCGAGATTCGGGTTTAGGCTTTAGTTGTCGCTGATACTTTGTTATTAGATGGAGATGAAATGTGGAATCTGTTTTGTCTAGTTGGTGGGTCTCGTTTGCATATTGTATGGAATTTTTCTAGAGGCCGTTTAGGAGAATAACGAGTAATTATTCTTCTGTATTGGTAGACGAAGTGTTTCAAAGTTAGTTAATGGAGGGGCTTTGATTTCTTATACGATACTATATGTGTGCTCATGTTTGATTGATGTTTTGTAGTTACCTCCAGTTAGGTTCCAGAAAACAAGTGTTTTGATGGTTCAACGTTTTACTTTGGTCTCGATTGAAATGAATCTTCTGTTTAAGAATAGAACAAGCTTGATTAGCTGAAGCCCTATGAATGTTCGCTTGCTTCAGTTGTGTAAGACTAGATGTAATAAACTCAGGTGCATTTTCATTGAGTTAGCATGTTTTTTCTTTTGGTAGTGTATCCTTCCGACTGGATTGGAGTTCCATTCATCTGGCATTCATTCCACTATTCTAGTGACCCTGCGAGTTTCCCTTGGAGCTATCATATCGTTTTGATGGGTATGTAATAATCCATAGATTGCCTACTTGGAGCTTTCTTTTCTTTTGCAGTGTGCCTGCTCCGTTATTTATGTTGCAGTTGAATTGTTTTAATGGAGAATTTTCTTGTACTCATTTTCTAGTCCATTTCTCCTGTCATGTTAGATTTAAGTTGGTTTTCTTTGAATATGCCTACTTTAACTGTGGTGGGTGACCTCTTTCTGTTTGTCTTAATAATTAATCCACAGAGGGTGATGGAGCAAAAATATTTGTCAGTTGCATTGCATTTCGGGATCGAGTCTGTTAGGATATTAAAGAAGCTTATAGCTTACTAATGTTCCTCATATTTTGTCGGTTTTGAGCTCATTATTACGGTTATATTTAGGGAATTCGTCTATGTTTTATTGAGATTTCAGGTCAAACACGTTAAGATTTGGAATCATGTTTGAAGGTGGACTTTGGAGAAATTTGAAGCATTTTCCGGTATTCTCCACGAAAGAAAGGACCGATCGATCAACACAAGGATCGATAGATCAGTGCTCTAACAAGGATTATGCGCACGATCTGAATAACGACTTGGCTTCTGAGAGATCGACTCAATATCCAAGGATCAATCGATCCACGCAAAGATCAATCGATCGATGCTCTTCGCAGAAACCTAATTTCACGATTTTTCAGCTCTTGTTTTGGGCCCTATAAATACTCTTTTCCTATTTTATTTTGATGGAGTCTTGAGCCGTCTTTGAGTTGTTAGAGAACGAATTTTACAAAAGTTTTGACAGTTTGTAAGCTAGGAAGAAGATCTCTTCACACATGAGAAGAATTTCTGAATCCTATTTCTATTTATTAATGCAATTTGAGTTTCAGTTCATCATGATTTGCTTGATTCATTGTTCTATGTCTGAGTAGATCTTAGATCGGATTTATGGATTCCAAGGTTTTAGAATTCACTGTTGGGGAACAAATAGGATTGATGAATTGATGATTCTCCTTCTAATACTTGAGTTTAATGCATAGATTAGCCTGATCACCTAGTCAATGATTTTAGGTTGTTAACTTTCCAGAAGATTGTTAAGAACTATAACTATATTAGAAGAGCAATTCCTTCACTACCAACGAGAGTTGATGCTAGGTTGGGTTGTGGGTAATTGAAACTAAGCGAAAAAGTCTACTTGTAATCTGAAACCAACGAGAGTTAGGACCTTTATATTATTAGTAGAGGGGTAGATTAAACGAGAGTTGGTTTATCTTTATTTATGTTCAAGCCGAGAATATGATCATATTAGTTCCTTAATAGTTTCCCTGACAAGAATTCTAACTCCTGAATGAATACCAGACATCTGATTGCTTTAGTTATTTGACTTCATTCGCGTTTAAGTTGTTAGTATTTACTTCTCTAATTTTGATTGATATAGCTTGCAATTCGATAGAAGTCGAAAGTGTAACCTAGTTCTCTGAGGAATTCGACCAGTAAGTATTATTATGTTTGTTGTGCACTTGCAGTAGGATATAGGGTTAAAACTCGTGATACCAAGTTTTTGGCGCCGTTGTCGGGGAACCAATAGTTACCTTTCAATTTTCTGTTTACAGTTTCAAGTCTATATCGTTACTTACGTTTTTTTTTTTTTTTGTTCCTTTCCAGGTGTATGACCAGAAGTCAAGGTTCAGAACACCTATTCAACTTGGATAATCAAGAGCTGGCGAAGGTTGAAAGAGAAAACCGAAGAGCTAGGAATATGAATCCTCGAGAAAATCAAGCACAGAATCCGCAAGATATGGCCACAATGGTGCAACAGTTGCAGAGAGAGTTAGCTTAGATTAGGAGAGCACGAGAGCCTGCTTAACGCAGAGCAATAGGTGACATGGACACTCCACACACCTATTATCATAATCACTCAGCTATTCGACCTCCGGCGATTGAGAGGAATGATTATGAGATCAAACCTCAGATTATTGGTTAAGCAGTATGTCTTCAATGGACTTCCAAGGGAGAATCCTATGGATCACATAGAGAATTTCGAAGACATATGTGGGACCACTAGCTCTAACGGTGTACTTGCTGAATATGTGAAGTGTAAGCTCTACCATCATTCACTCTCAGACAGAGCTTCCAGGTGGTTACGTTCACTACCTCTAGGATCACTCACCACGTGGGCTCATGTTCGAGCAGCGTTTTTTGATCAGTTCTACACGAAATCCAAGACTGTAGCTCTCAGGAGCAAGATTTCATCGTTTCAGCAACGATCTGGGGAATCTCTGAATGAAGCATGGGAACATTTCAAGGAGTATCAGCGAGATTGTCCACACCATGGGTACTCGGATGAGCAGCTTCTTAACACTTTCTACAGTGAAATCGAGTGGGAGTACAAGAATTCCCTGAATGCTGCCAGCAATGGAGACTTTATGCGCAACACTAGGGATGAAGCCTTCACTCTGATTGATAACCTAGCTGCAAGTTATGTGGTCATTGTCGAGAATATGATTGGACTAGGATGGTAAACAGTGTGGAGATTCAAAGGATTGATGACATTGCTGAAAAGTTGGATATCCTGATCCGAGCAAATCAGGGTAATCACAGGAGTGTGAATCAAGTTGAGGACAACAGAGAAGTGGCTCAGGTTCAAGATTATTCGGCTAGTTCTAAAGAGCAAAGAAAGGTGGATTATGTTCACTGGCATAACAGGGAACATAACCCGAATTACCTTTCCTACAAGAGAACTAACGTCGAGAACCCTCATAATGTTACTTTTCCAGCACCCACACTGCCTCAAGGGTCACCTTTTCAGGGAAAGCACTTCATCCAGAATTCAGGTCAGAGAAGGAATAATCAGAAGCCGTTTGTTCCGAATGCAGGAGGAAGTAACTCGCAAAGGCCGTATAAGCCTTATGTACCACTGCCAATGCAGCAACAACCTCGAGCAGCACCTTCAGGAACGTCAAACGAAGAGATTAAGGCGTTGATTCAGCAACTTGCTGTTGAGCAACAAAAGACTACCAGGGAGCTTAATGCTAAGATGGACAACATCTACAATGACCTGAATGGGAAGTTTGAGTCAGTTTCTATGTATATCAAGAAGCTAGACACCCAAGTTGCTCAGACTGCTGAAGCAGACGTCCACAAGGAGCTTTACATGGAAAGGTTGAAAAGAATCCCAAGGAATCTTGCAATGTGGTAAATTCTGAAGTAGGGAGTTCAGTTGAGAGTAAGTACAACCCTCCTGTTCCATGCCTAAGGAGCTTGTGAAAATAGAAGATCAAGGAAAGTTCATTGTACCTTGCCGAGTTGGACAACTAGTTTTCAGCGATGCCGTTATTGATTCTGGAGCTAGTATTAATGTTATCTCTTTGGAGACTATGAAGAAACTCGGTATTGAGCTAATGCAGGAGCATCACTCATCGGTTTCTTTTGGAGATGCATCTTCCAAGGTACCTAAAGGAAGACTTGTTGACTTCACTCTTCTGGTTGGGAATATGCAAGATCCCTATGGACTTTACGGTTGTTGAAATGGCAAGAGAAGGAGATGTTCCGATCTTATTAGGAAGGCCATTCCTCAATACAGCCGGGGTTAAGTTAGACTTCCTAAGTCAGAGAGTCGTGTTGCAGAACGTGGACAAGGATGTTTCATATTCTATTAGAGCTTCATCGAGTCGTTTCTGTGGGATGATTCGAGATGATGGAGGAAAGCAAGTGAGCACTGAATCATTGACTCAGGTTGCAGTAAATGATGAAGAAGACAGTGAATGTGATGAGGAGTATAAGTTGTTCCGTGAACATGAGAGGGACTCAGCTGAACATTAAGACACTTGTATCCTTTATCGTCTTGACAAATTCTGCAACTATGATGTTAAAGGTTTTGTTAGAAAGTTTGTGAAGGTAGTCCTAGCTTTGATACATGTGAAGTCTACACGGTCAAGGAGATATGCTGCGATGAAACTGTTGCATTGTTGGATGCTTTAGGAAGGACAATCCATAAGAAAGATGAACAGCTGAAGAAGTTCATCATTGAGGATATTAGTGTCCGCGGAGTGAGCAAACCTCACTCAAACAGTTTTGCCATTTGAATGGCGTCCGACTATAAAAAAGGTGCTGAGTGGGAGGCAACCCACTATTTTTCTTTTTAGTTTGATTTCGTTTTTGTTTTTGTGTTTTTGTTCTAAGTAGGAAGTTGTCGAAATCAATGATTGATCGATCCACTCAATGATCGATCGATCAACACACATAGCATGTTTGTGCACGATCCAAAGCACGACCGAGCACTCAGAAATCGATCGAGCAAGAAGACAACACGATCTGTTGTCTGACCGAACAAGCATAGCCAAACCGAACAAGCAAAGCCCGACTAATCGAGCAAGAAAATCACACGATCTAGAGCATGAAATGGACAAGACGAATTGATCGAGCAAGATGAACGCACGATCTAGAACACGACATGAAAATGATAAATCAATCGAGTCATTTAAGAAGATTTTACGCACGATCCATTGCCTGACTTAGAAGCTAAGGATCGATCGTTCTCTGCTCGCAAGAGCACATATCGATCGATCGACATAAGGATCGATCGATCCTTGACCCAGGTTCATCTTCTTAAACGTGCAGAACGGTTACAATTCTCGAAACCTCTATTCCAAAAAATTTCAAAACTCGATTTCTCTCTCGTTTTTCATCCGTTT
Source organism: Lepidium sativum (assembly GCA_023374145.1). Taxonomy (NCBI): domain Eukaryota; kingdom Viridiplantae; phylum Streptophyta; class Magnoliopsida; order Brassicales; family Brassicaceae; genus Lepidium; species Lepidium sativum. The sequence continues at coordinate 4,110 of JAKUCM010009789.1, read as the reverse complement.
TTGACGATTCAAAAGCCTAATCCGCTTAGAATTTCATCCTCTATTTGATTCTATGGTTTACAACTTCGTTTGGCAAAGGTATGTCCTCTAAATTCGAATTTTTTGTCCAATTTTGGAAGTTGAATTGGGTAAAAGGGTAACTTGCTTTGTTGTTGATTTTCATCGATTAACTGATGCATGTGCCTCATTCTTACATGAATTCGACCCCCTCTTGCTGTTTGGATCGTTTAATTTCAATTAGAGATTGCTTGTTAGGTTGAAGGAGAATTTCTAAGGGAGTTTTGAAATCTTTAGGCTTGATTTTGATGATTATAGTTCGATTGATGCATTGTTGGATGTTGATCGTGTTTAATTGAATAAGTAATCGGATCAATGATCATTTGTATGCCTAGAATATCGAACTCTTGTAAATTTTCTTGATCACAAACTCATTTTTTCGGTTGTGTCTCTATCCTTTCATTGTAGATGGTTCGAACATCAACTTCTAATCCTAAGAAACCTACAAAGAAGGTTTGGGTATCTTCGAATCTTCAGCGCGGTCAGTCGTCGCAACAGCACGACGATGCACCTAGACAAGAACAGCTTGGTGAGTGTTTGTCGTGGCCGAGACCGGAACAAACATACTTTGTTGACAATATGGCTAGCAGGGATACCCCTTCTCTTGTCAGAACTACGTCAGTGTACATAGATATAAAGGAAGGATATGGTTGGAAGAGCTTTCATGAAAGCTTCTATGATCAACTCCTGACTAACACGTTGATCCTGACGAAGTTCCTTTGCTGTGAGACACTGCATAGGATGAGGATTCAAGAAGATGTTGTTCACACTGCTGGATAATCTTGGTCTGACCAAGTTCTGTTTTGATGCTTATCCACTGTATCCGGAGGTCGTCAGGCAGTTCTTAGCGACATATGATCTACATGCATGCACTGATCCCCACAATCGAGTTTATGCACAGTACCTCACGTACTTATATAGAGGAGCTCTCTATACGATCACCATTCAAGGAGATGTGCCGGATTTATGGTTTTGATGAGTATACAGTTGGGGCAGAAACCATCAAAGAACTCTCCTCCAAAGAATGCACTATGGTATTCGTTGTCTGGTGATGGGTATCAGGGTAAGGCTTGAAAGCTTACTCATATTAGGAATCCTGCTATTAGGATAGTCGCTAAGCACATCGGGTCGACAATTTCTAGCTAAGGAGGAGTCAGACAGTGTAACCAAATCTCACTTGGAGTACTTGCACGAGGTCATCTCTCCTCTGGTACCAGATCTTTACCAAGATCCTACTCTCGCTACAGGTCCTCCTTTGAACATCAACTAGGGGTATCTTTTTGCCAATTAGCTGATCAAGCGCAGATACAGAGGTGACCCGAGGAAGCTAGTGGTTGAGCCTATTGGTAGTCTCCTGACACCCATTTTCATGTTTCATAGGTTAGATCTCGGGCAGACAGAGGTTGTGCAGAGGATCGATTTGATCGATACAGCTGCCTTGGCCAGATTTGGGTACTTTTTGGTGAAGAAGCAGTGGACTTTTTCGATGACACTTCCCAAATGATGTATGTCATCCTTCCAGCTCCTCACATCACTTCGGTTAGCTGCAGAGAGAACGTGGAGTTCCGGCCAGGTCTGTCGCATCCTGAGATCTTCGGCAAGCTTAAGGAGAAGGAAGCTGCACCCACGCGCCTGATCTAGGAGAGATTGAGCTTCCACTTCTACTCAGTTCGTACTTCCAGCTCCAGCTATTCAACTTCCGGATTTCTGCTTCCTGAGTATCCTGAGGAGGAACTCGGATTACCTCATTACTCGCCGGACTTGACGGATCATCAGTTTAGAGAATGGTAAGTCGAGAATGAGAGGAGGAAGAGATCGATTCAGCGGACAATCTGGAATGCTTTGAGGAGGATCCCAGCGTCTCTTTGTATGAGTGCACCTGCACATGATCGTGATGAGCATGTCTCCACACCTACTAGCCAACCGGATGTTGCTGGACATCGGTCTAATAATGATGAGGATGATCGGCCAATGGATTACCCGCGTTCCTCGCCATCGCCAGAGCACCAGGCGACCGCTATAGCCAGAGCCCTGAGTAGCTTCTTAGCTACTTCCTACTTTTGTTGTAGTTTATTTTCATTTTATTTAAGATTATTTCTTTTTGCTTCTATTTGTTTCTTATGCGTTTTTATGTCTTCCTTTTGATTTATTTTTACACCGGGGACGGTGTAAAGTAAGTCTGGGGGAGAATACTTATTGACTAACGCATTTTTCTGTTTTGTTTCTTTTGCATTCTAGATTTTTTCAGACTATTTCTTTCTTTTATTTATGTATATTGAGCTTTTGAGACTGACATCAGACTACTTGATTTTTGATTTTCTCAGCATTATCGTGGACTTAGTATCACTTGATTTGCGTTTGTCAAGAATCGATCAGACTATTGGAAAACCTAGAAACAAAGCAACACTCAGTTTCATAGCACATTCATCTCAACTTTCAGGGGATTTCATGCTGATTTCACACCTAACCTGACTTAATCCTCTCGTCAAGGGAATTGGTAATACATCAGGTATGTTCCTTCTCTTTACTCAATGAAAGATGTTCCTTGTAAGTTTGGTTATGTTTTCTCTCTTCATCATTTTCATGCATTTTAAGCTAAAATTCTGATATAAGTTTTTGCATGAAGATAGCTTAGGGTAAAAGTTTTCCAATGACGCTGCGAGTTTTTAAAGTTAATTGGACATTTCTGAGGATACATCCAATGACGTAATCTTTTTCACTTTATTAATTCGGCTTACTGAAGGAAACTCCAATGAAGCAACTTACTGAGAAGAATTGGTCTTATGAAAAGAGAGAGATGAAATCATATTGAAGGTAGTCTAGAGAGTAGAAGTATGAAATTTTCGCCTCTCGATCGATATTCCCTCGACTGAGATTGCACTTAGATTTATTTCAGTATGCGGAATCTGATTGTTTGTTTTGAGTTGTGACACGAGATTGTTGTGTTTGCTAAGTCTCGGGGAAGTACAAGGTGGTATCGATTTTGATGAGTAATATTCTTGTGATCACTTTGGACTTGATGTGTAGGATCTGGAGAAAGTCCTTTGTCTGATGAGATGTGATACCAGACATCTGATTACTTTAGTTATTTGATTTCATTCGCGTTTAAGTTGTTAGTATTTACTTCTCTAATTTTGATTGATATACCTTGCAATTCGATAGAAGTCGAAAGTGTAACCTGGTTCTCTGAAGAATTCGACCTCTAAGTACTATTATATTTGATGTGCATTTGCAGTAAAATATAAGGTTAAAACTCATGATACCACTTACCACTAAATATATATGCAGACAAGTGTATTTGTCTTGTTTCTCAAGCCGCCAATTTTTGTAGTTAAAGTTTATTTTTTTAATTGGAATAAATTGAGGTTCAGGCCCAAATAATAAAACCGTAAATCGATCCCATAAAAGTCCAATGACTTTGAATACAAAAACTGTAAGAAAACTTTTACCGTCTTTCCATCCTAGCCGCCGCATATTCCGTCTTACCTACTTTTCGAACATGGTACTTTTTTTTTCTTTTTTGCGTTAGATTATTTGTTGCAGTGAATATCGGAGAGTAATATTCTGTGTAGGGATATTAGGGATATTTTCGTAATCTTTTATTATATGTTTCAGAATTATGATCCGTTTTGTAAACTAATTATTTACATGAACCCAAAATCTTCAAATAACTAGATGATCACATAATAGATTTATAAAGAGATTTATAGAATTACCTGCTTTAGGTAGGTGATTAGATTTCTCCCCCCTTACCTAGAACTTTTAGGTGTTGTTTTTCTTAAGACTTACAAATATGATGGTCTAATGGCAAGTATTTATAGGTGGAGAGAGGACCTAATACCTCATTGGGGTTCCCATAGATTTAATCTCAACCATCCATCAAAGTAGAGATATTCAAGAATTACTCCTTTATTTCCAATATGTTTGGACACCAATTACATTTAATAGTAACATTATTCCAATAGAAAATGAATGAATATAAGACCATATTGTGGGTAGAAATTATTTCTTACAGTCTCCAATTTGGTCGTTAGTAAATCCATTAATATTTTC
>JAKUCM010009788.1:0-16670 GCA_023374145.1 Lepidium sativum | reverse complement strand
TGCCCGAAAATAATATTCTAAAGCTTTGGGTATGTTCCCCATTTACTTGTGTGGATAAGGCCTATATTATAGAGTATATAACTTCGATCATAGGGGTCCAATTTCTAGTCGCATAGCTTCATAATAATTCTGTAATGCTTCCGCATAATTTCCTTCAGATTGAGCCGACATCCGTTACGGTCGTCATTCGCTTTAAACGAATTCTCCGTTTCAGAACCGTATGTGAGATTTTCATCTCATACGGCTCCTCCTTTAGGTGCATAATGAAAAATAATATATGGAAAAAATGTGATGTCATTATGAACTAAGTGGGGCTAATGTTTTTACAAGAAATCCCTAGCCAACCTTCTTGCAAAAGATCTTTTTCTTACTACCAAGTGGGTTTCATGCTAGATAAAAATAAAAAAGGAAACTCTAAAAATTTCTTTGTTCTCAACGCCCCTAAATTTCCAGGAATTAGTCACTTCAACAGTCTTCAATGGTTTATACGGGTATCCAAAGTACGAACGAGATGGATGTTTATTGTTCCAACCATTTTAATTAGTCCCCAATCCCAAAGAAGAAAGAAAGGGAATCATTTTGAAGAAAGTTTTCGTGTTGTTGATTTCTCGGCGTAGTGCTTCTTCCCCTATGCCTCCTATTCGTATATTGTATTAGTGTAGTAGGATTGATCTGTAATACGGGAACCATAGGTAAAAAACCTTTTGCTCAATACTAGAATTCACAATTGAAGCATCTAAGGCTGCATTAATCGTGGATACATGACAGAAGGGATTGCTTTTTTTATATTATAAAACTTCACCTTCAAAAGCGTAGATTTTTTTTCAATACTCGTTTTTTCTTTCTATTCCAAATCAGCGAGAAATAAAAAAAATAATGATAATCAAATCGCACCATCTCTGTAATAAGTAAATGCCTCTTTTTCTCCGGAAGTTGTCGGAATGGACTCGTAATAAGATATCGGCTACAATTGTAAAGGTTTTATCAATAAAAATTTCCATTTATACGCGATCTTGGCATAGGTAGTAATCCATTGTATAACTCTTTTTATTTCCTTTACCTTTTCTTTGTGAGAAAATTTTTCTCACAAACAAAGGAATTGTATAGTACGAACTAACATAAAAGCGGATTCATAAAAAAAAAACCTTCTATCTACTTCCAAATTTTCCGGTCAAAAAAGGTATCTATTAACCATAATCTAAAAAACGATGAATAACTCGCTATTCACCCAGGTACTCAGTCATAATCCTGATGTCGGAGAGATGGCCGAGTGGTTGAAGGCGTAACATTGGAAACTGTTATGTAGACTTTTGTTTACCGAGGGTTCGAATCCCTCTCTTTCCGTACTTTCAACTAATTCACCAATCTTACGTGATTGACCACAATGTATCAAATCAAATAAAAAAGAATCGATATAAAATCTACCTTGTTTTGATTTTGAAATAGATTCTCTATTCCTAATTTCTTTGATATCGAAAATAGCAAACAAGGGATCCAAATCTCTCTACCAATCTCTGATACATGAATAGGAAAAAAGATTCCCCAACAAAATCCTTTACCTCGTGCCTTTTTATTTTTAATCAAAAAAGAGGGCAAAGGGGAGTTGGCCGAACTCTTGTTTTTAGTTTATTTTTTTTTACTTAAGTTAGGTTTATTAAGTCTGTCGAGAGTAATATTCTACGACAAGCAATTCATTTATTTTCAAACCGACGCATTTCCTATCTATTATTTGATTGACTAACCCTTCATATTGGAATGTGTGAAGAGTAAGATGATTTGGCAATTCCTCAGGGGCAGACGAATCAAGAAGATTTTTGAACCAAAGTTCTAGAGTTTTGTTCGTCCTTCACTGTAATAATATCTCGGGGTTTGCAGCGATAACTTGGTATATCAACTATACGACCATTAACTAAAATATGTCCATGGTTAACTAATTGGCGTGCTTGAGGAATAGTCAAAGCCATACCCAATCGAAAAAGGATGTTATCCAAACGCATTTCAAGTAATTGTAGTAAAACTTGACCTGTTGACCCCTTGGCTTTTTCCGGCGATACGAACATATTTAAGTAATTGTCGTTCTGTAAGACCATAATGAAAAACGCAATTTTTGTTTTTCTTCTAAACGAATACGATATTGAGATTTTTTTTCCGGAGCGTGATTGGTTTCTAAGATCGCTTCCTGCCTTAGGCCTTTTACTAGTTAGTCCCGGTAAAGCCCCCAGACGGCGTATTTTTTTTAAAACGAGGGCCCTCGGTAACGTGACATAAAGACTCCTTTTTTTATTGAAATTGTACAAAACTAAACAAAAATTAAAACTGAACTAAATGATAATGATAAATGACGTGAAATCCACTCCAATAAACTATTGGAATACAAAGAGTAAGAAGATATATTCTCTCAATATACCAATTTTTTTTATTGTATATACAATATATATAAATCAAATAAATCAAAAAAAATTTCCTTTATTTTCTTGATTTATTTTGCAAAGATCTAACTCTTTTACCCAATATATATTCCTATATGGACGTTTTATATGACATAATATGGAGTGGTAACTCTTGGAAAAAGGTGCAAGAAGTCTTTTCAATCTTCTTTGATTTTTAAAGTACATTAAAAATCATGTAAAAAAAACGAAAAAAATGGAAAAGCCGGCTATCGGAATCGAACCGATGACCATCGCATTACAAATGCGATGCTCTAACCTCTGAGCTAAGCGGGCTCAAATCAAATAGCGCATGCATACAAATTAACTAAACTACTAGATCGTATCAAGTAACTATTCTATTCATATTTTTTCCTTATCTATTTAGAATTAATAATATTCTATATATTCTAGAACAGAATATAGCTCAAATAAATAGTAACTATCATTAAATAAATAAAACATAACCTTAATTAATAGAATATAGCAGTATATCGACTTTCTAATTTTGATTTCATTAGTTTTCTAAATAAGAAAATCTTAATTAGATCAAAAATCTTTTTTTTTTTTTTTTTAAGTTAAATGATATCTGATTTGAAATTCTTGTTTTTTTGTTCTAACCTCATGCTATTATTATTATTTTATACTTTTTTTCTTTTTTGTTTATTTATAATATTATAGAATTAATATTCGAATAGAATTTTTTTATACTTATTCGAATTTCAAATCTATGAAGTAGACTTATATATAATCTTTTTCCATTGCACATTGTAGAATTCTAGGTTTCCATAATAATCATAAATTTCTTTTCATGAAAGTAAAAAAAAACAAAGAATTGACCGTTCGACTATTTCTTAAAATTTAAGACAAAGATGAGAAAAGGCAGAACATATATATGTTATGTAATATATAACCATATTGAATTGCAAATACAAAGATGATATAATCTTTGTTGATTAGGACTAAAATAAATATGGATGGGGCTCAAAAAAATGAAAGAAGATACCAAAGAAATAAAATAAGTATCTATATGTAATGAATTCCAAGGTGTCGGCATAAGAAAAAGTGGAAAGAACATCATAATGAGATCCTAATCAAAAGGGGATATGGCGGAATCGGTAGACGCTACGGACTTAATTGGATTGAGCCTTGGTATGGAAACCTACTAAGTGATAACTTTCAAATTCAGAGAAACCCTGGAATTAACAATGGGCAATCCTGAGCCAAATCCTGGTTTACGCGAACAAACCGGAGTTTAGAAAACGAGAAAAAAGGGATAGGTGCAGAGACTCAATGGAAGCTGTTCTAACAAATGGAGTTCACTACCTTGTGTTGATATTGTGTTGATAAAGGAATCCTTCGATCGAAACTTCAAATCAAAAAGGATGAAGGAGAAAAACCTATATTTAGACAATATAGGTAACACAAAAGATCTCAAAAATGACGACCTGAATCTCGATTTCTATTTATTTTATAAACAAAATAGGAATGTTGTGAATCAATTCGAAGTTTAAGAAAAAATCAACTATTCAGTGATCAAATGATTCACTTCATAGTCTGATAGATCCTTGGTGGAACTTATTAATCGGACGAGAATAAAGATAGAGTCCATTCTACATGTCAATACTGACAACAATGAAATTTATAGTAAGATGAAAAATCCGTTGGACTTTTAAAATCGTGAGGGTTCAAGTCCCTCTATCCCCAACTCTACTCCCCAAAAGAGAGAGTGCGTTTTGACACCTACCTTTTTTTTTTTTAGTTATTCAAGAATTCATTATTTTTTTTTATTCATCCTACGCTTTTACAAACTACAATTTAGTTTCTGATTAGATACAAGTCTTGTAGGATATATCATACACGTACAAATGAGAAAGAAATATCGATTTGAATTATTTATAATCTATATAATTTTTCATTTTCAAACTTAGAAAGTCTTCTTTTATTTAGAAGATCCAAGAAATTCCCGGTCCAAAAACTTTTTTAATTTACTATTTTTGAGTTTCTTTTAGTTGACATAGACCTAAGTCATCTAGTAAAATGAGAATGATACTTCGGTAATGGTCGGCATAGCTCACTTGGTAGAGCAGAGGACTGAAAATCCTTGTGTCACCATTAGTGCAATTCAGTAATGGTTGGCATAGCTCACGCAGAGGACTGAAAATCCTTGTGTCACCATTAGTGTAGTGCAATGAGGATGGTACTTCGGTAATGGTTGGCATAGCTCACTTTGTCAGTAATGGTTGGCATAGCTCACGCAGAGGACTGAAAATCCTTGTGCCACCATTAGTGCAATGAGGATGGTACTTCAGTAATGGTTGGCATAGCTCAGTTGGTAGAGCAGAGGACTTTAAATCCTTATGTCACCATTAGTACAATGAGAATGATATATCGGTAATGGCCGGGATAGCTCAGTTGGTAGAGCAGAGGACTGAAAATCCTCGTGTCACCAGTTCAAATCTGGTTCCTGGCATAGGATTAATTAATTTTGATAAGTTTCTATTCTTCAAATTAAACGTATCTTTAGTAAAAAAAGTGCAATCATCCTTTATCCCCCTCTCTTTTTTTGTTCATGTTGTGGATCCATCCGTTCAAAAAGAATGTATAATACTTAAAAAAAAAAAAAAAAGGTCTATATCTATTATATCTTCTATATTCTATAGTTGAAGGGCAGAAATACCCCAAGCTTCATTGGATACGTATAGAAATAGAATTGTATCCCCCCCTCATTTATTGCTTTCCTTTTCAAGTTATGGGACTAAAGTTTGACTAAGTTATGTGCGCGATACAAAGTTCATAATGCAGAACTCTTTTTTTTTAGTTCATCCTATTGGCTCGGCTTTTACGAAATTAAAAAAAAAAGTATCTTTCAAATTGGAGATCAAGCTATATATAATAATATGAACGAGACCTCAATTCTTCTGTTTGTTTGATCAGAATCGAATTCAAAATATTCCGCGAAGGTCTGTAGTTGTAGAAGCTAAGGCTCATTTTTTTATCATTCAATAAGCATCTTGTATTTCATAAAAATTGGGGGCAATATAATCCTTACGTAAAGGCCACCCTATCCAACTTTCGGGCATTAGGATCCGTTTTCAGTCGTGGATGGCTATCATAAGTGATTCCTAACATATCATAAGATTCCCGTTCTTGAAAATCCGTACTTTTCCAAACCCAGAAAAACAGATGGAATTCTAGGATTACTCCTGTGAGTAAATACTTTTATGCAGACTTCTTCCGCTTGATTGACACCATATTCGATTCTCGTAAGATGATACACACTGGCTAAGAGGCCACCAGGTGCCACATCATAGGCACATTGCGAACGTAAATAATTGTAACCATATACATATAAAATTACAGCAATAGAATGCCAATCTTCGGGCTTTATTTGTAAAGTTTCTATTCCTTGGTAATCGAAGCCCAACGATCTATGAACCAGCCCGCGTTTGGCGAGCCAAACGGACAAAGTACCCTGCATCTTTTTTATTTCCCCCACACCTTTTTATATATAAAATAAGTATTTCACATTTACCATTAATTCTAATTTATGAAGATTTTTTTCTGATTCTCTAAAATCCTCCCTAATTAACTAATTCGTGGGAAGATACTGGACTTTTGTATTTAAAAAATGTTTCAGTAGAGATCTCTGAAGTAGATGATGGTGGATAGAGTAATTCTTGATCATAATTTCCAGTATGCGGACTGCGTACAACAAAAAAACTTGTGATTGGTAGTAAAACACCGATTACCCTGTTGAGGTCTAATTCGATCCTTATAGATTTCTCTAGCTATTTTCTTACGAAGCTTTGTTATAGCGTCTATAACAGCCTCTGGTTTAGGTGGACAACCTGGCAAATAGACATCTACAGGAATTAGCTTATCAACTCCTCGAACAGTACTATAAGAATCGGTACTGAACATCCCCCCTGTAATTGTACACGCTCCCATAGCAATAACATACTTTGGTTCAGGCATTTGTTCATATAATCTCACTAAAGAAGGAGCCATTTTCATTGTTACTGTACCTGCTGTTAAAATAAGATCCGCCTGTCTAGGACTCGATCTTGGTACTAGCCCATAACGATCAAAGTCAAATCGCGAGCCTATTAATGAGGCAAATTCAATGAAACAACAACTGGTACCATAAAGAAGCGGCCATAGGCTGGAAAGTCTTGACCAATTTGAAAGATCATTTAACGTAGTTGAAATAACTGAATTTGTTGTTGTTCGATCAAGTACGGGAAACTTAATGGAATTCATAATTGTTTCAATGGTTTTTTTTTTTACTTTTTTTATTATAATTGTACAAGTATTCGGGAAACGAACTAAGACCATTCCAATGCTCCTTTTCGCCATGCATAAACTAAACCAAGAATTAGGATAAGCACGAAAATTAAAGCTTCTATAAAAGCGGATACCCCCAGTACATCGAAACTCATTGCCCACGGATACAGTCAAACAGTTTTCAACATCAAAAACAACAAAAACTAGAGCAAACATATAATAACGGATTCTAAATTGTAACCAAGCATCCCCGATCGGTTCTATACCTGATTCATAACTAGAAAGTTTCTCTGGCCCCTTCCTAATTGGAGATAAAACTCCGGAAATTAGAAATGCCAAAACAGGAATAGCACTTGATATTATTAAAAATGCCCAGAAAATATCATATTCGTAAAGCAGAAACATAGACGAACTCCTATGAATGTGGAAAAAATACCCGCTTAGTCAATTCCAATCGGAGTGGATTGGGCAAGGGATATCGAACTCTTGAGTCAAAACCAAAATTCAGGTTAATCGAATCATTTTTTTTCGTTTGGTTGCTGTGGTAGACGTCTCATTTTAAGATTTATTGATTGTAATCTTATTTTCAGTACACTTATTACTTAATATTTCCATGTTTCTATTACTAATAGTTTCTAATATTAATAATATAATATTATTATGATTAATAACTAGTAATTTTTTTTATTTCTGTTTATGAAATTTTGTTTATGTTTTATTAAAAAAAATTTTTTAGAAAAATCTCTTCGTTTTTAAAATTATGACGTATCAAAAAATTCAGTAAGACTTTAGCATACCCATCTTACTTAGTATTAGATAGATTTAATTTGGGTTGAATTTAATTAGATTTATGTTTTTATTTTTAAACAAGGCCGTGTCAGAAAAAAAGTAACCAAGATTGAGTGGGGATACAAAAAAAGAAAGTATTATGAACTTTTTGATTGTAGCCAGTGAACGAGGAAAATTCATATAAAAAAATCCACTTACAACTATGAAAATTACTGAAGAAACAAAGTTTATTCTAAATTATAAATAAGTATCTATCTAGATATATCGATAGATAGTGATTGGCTCCATTGAAATAAAATTAGGTTTTCCGTTTTATTCTGAACGATCCCCAGGACTTATGGTTTATGATATGGGAATGTTTTTTATGAACCAAAATAAGTAAAAAAAAATTATCCAATTATTTTGATTTTAATGTGATTTATTAGAATCAATTTCTTAGTTAGGGCTATACGGATTCGAACCGTAGACCTGCTCGGTAAAAGAGTTCGAACTTATTATTATCAAAATGATTCGAACTCTTTCAAAGACCCAACATGCATTTTTTTTGCATTGGGCTCTTTCATTAACTGATAGAAAGATCAGTTAGTCTACCATATTTTTTCTTAAAAAAAGATAAGAAATGGTTCCAAGTACTCTGATTGATTATTTTTGAATTCTAATACAATACAGAAGAACTACCAAAGTGTTTCAAAGAAGGGTTGGGTTCTCTTGACGTAGGTTTGCTTTTGGTCTAGATCAACTTAAGTTAAATATAGTCTCTAACATCCTGATTAAAAAATCAAACATGAAACTTGATACACCTTAAGGTTCATAGGACGAAAAGATCATTTTTGAGTTCCTTATACTCATTCTGCCTAGCATTGAGTAGACTGGGTATTCACCCTATCAATATCTCAAATCAATGATGGGTTCTATTCATTCCCTACCTAACGGGGGTACTTTAATAGGACCTAATGTCAGGCTATTGTTCTCCTCTTTTTTCCTCAAAAAAAGTACTGGAGTAAGACATCGATTTATTAATAAGATCAATCAATTAGTTTGATTGCGTGATGGACTCCTCTGAAAAACTTTGGCGCACGTGTAAACGAGAGTGCTCTACCTAACTGAGCTATAGCCCTTGTGTTTGTGATACACATTTTATCTTATCATGTAGATAATTTCTTGTCAAGATTAATATTACATGATCGAACATTATATCTCTTTGATCTTGTTGTTTATTGGTATTGCTTAGAAATAATATTGGATTTATAATCCTATCGATGTGATAGGTATCCCTTTTCCTTCTCTTTAACGATCATAAATAACCTACTTAACTCAGTGGTTAGAGTATTGCTTTCATACGGCAGGAGTCATTGGTTCAAATCCAATAGTAGGTATAACTTATTAGACACCATGATCAATGGTGTCTAATAAGTTTTTGTAACCAGCTTTTTTTTCTTTTATTGTTTTTCTCGCTTTTCGATCCTTTTTTTTTTTATACATTCTTTTTTTTTTTTTACACGTCAGCTAGTTAAAAAGTCAAATCGTATTGAGAGCCTCGACTCGTGTCCGAGCTCGTCTGAGAGCTAGATTAGCCTCAATTGTTTGTCTCTTGCCTTCAGCTTTTCTCAAGTTAGCTTCTGCTAGTTCAAGAGTTTGCTGAGCTTCTTGTGGATCAATGTCACTATTCTTCTCTGCATCATTTACTAAAATAGTGATTTCATTATTGCCTATTCTAGCAAAACCGCCCATCAGAGCCATCGTTAACCATTGGTTTTTAAGGCGTATTTTCAAAATACCTATATCAACAGCTGTGGCAATCGGCGCGTGATTTGGTAATACGCCAATTTGTCCACTATTAGTAGATAAAATGATTTCTTTTACTTCTGAATCCCAAACAATTCGATTCGGAGTCAGTACACAAAGATTTAAGGTCATTTCTTCAATTTACTCTCCATTTCTAAGTTCGTAGCCTTCGCAGTAGCTTCATCGATGTTACCCACTAAGTAAAAGGCCTGTTCAGGAAGAGAATCAAATTCTCCGGAAAGGATCAATTTAAACCCTCTAATTGTTTCCGCTAGACCAACATATTTTCCCGGAGAACCTGTAAATACTTCTGCTACGAAAAAGGGTTGTGATAAGAAACGCTCAATTTTTCGTGCTCTTGCTACAGTTAAGCGATCCTCTTCGGATAATTCGTCCAACCCTAGGATAGCTATAATGTCCTGAAGTTCCTTGTAACGTTGTAAAGTTTGCTTGACTTGTTGCGCAGTTTCATAATGTTCCTCGCCAACGATTCGAGGTTGTAGCATAGTTGACGTTGAATCTAAAGGATCCACCGCCGGATAGATACCTTTGGCAGCTAATCCTCTTGATAGTACGGTAGTCGCATCTAAATGTGCAAATGTGGTGGCAGGAGCGGGGTCAGTCAAATCGTCTGCAGGTACATAAACTGCTTGAATAGAGGTTATGGACCCTTTTTTCGTAGAAGTAATTCTTTCTTGTAAAGTACCCATTTCGGTACTAAGGGTGGGTTGATAACCCACAGCGGAAGGCATTCTACCCAATAAAGCCGATACCTCGGATCCTGCTTGTACGAAACGGAAGATATTGTCGATAAATAGAAGTACGTCTTGCTCATTAACATCTCGGAAATATTCTGCCATAGTTAAGGCAGTCAGACCAACTCTCATACGAGCTCCCGGCGGTTCATTCATCTGACCGTAGACTAGGGCCACTTTAGATTCCGCAAGATTTTGTTCATTAATGACTCCAGATTCTTTCATTTCCATGTAAAGATCATTTCCTTCACGAGTCCGTTCGCCTACTCCACCAAATACGGATACACCACCATGAGCTTTGGCAATGTTGTTGATCAATTCCATAATTAGTACTGTTTTACCCACGCCAGCCCCACCGAATAGTCCGATTTTTCCCCCACGACGATAAGGGGCCAAAAGATCTACTACTTTAATTCCTGTTTCAAAAATAGATAATTTTGTATCTAATTGGATAAAAGCAGGCGCGGATTTATGGATAGGAGCTTTTGTGCGATTATCGACAGGACCTAAATTATCAACAGGTTCCCCCAGCACGTTGAAAATTCGTCCTAGAGTTGCTCCGCCGACTGGAACACTTAGAGGATTTCCCATATCAACCACGTCCATTCCTCTCTTTAAACCCTCTGTCGCACTCATAGCTACAGCTCTAACTCGATTATTTCCTAATAATTGCTGTACTTCACAAGTCACATTAATTTCTTGACCAAGAGTATCTCGACCTTTAACCACCAGAGCATTGTAAATATTAGGCATCTTGCCCGGGGGAAAGGCTACATCCAGTACCGGGCCAATGATTTGGGCTATACGTCCCAGGTTTTTGTTTTCACCTATTGAAACATCTAGACCCGCATTAGCAGGATTTAGATTTATTCTCATAATAAAAAATATGTTAAATTTTGTTGCGAAATTTTTCGAATACAGAAAAAATCTTCGATAGCAAATTCATCGGTTAATTCAATAAAAAATGGGAGTAAGCACTCGATTTCGTTGGTACCACCCAAGCAAATGTGCAATTCAATTTTTTACTTATTCAATTTCAATGAAGGAATAGTCTTCAATGAAGGAATAGTCATTTTCAAGCTCAACTAACCGAAACCTAGTTTTAAAATAAAAAATATATGAATAAAAAAAATTTTTGCGGAAAGTCTTTGATTTATTTATCATAATAGAATATGTTTTATCTAGGGAATTCGAAACGGAACTCTATTTATGATTCATTATTTCGATCTCATTAGCTTTTTTTTCGTATTTTCATTTTAGCATATCCGGTTATGCGTCCCATCTCTTCATCCCTTTATCAACCCCCCTTGTTTTTCATTTTCATGGATGAATTCCGCATATTGTCATATCTAGGATTTACATATACAACATATATTACTGTCAAGAGTGATTTTATTATTATTTTAATATTAAATATTTCGATTTATAAAAAGTCAAAGATTCAAAACTTGAAAAACAAGTATTAGGTTGCGCTATACATATGAAAGAATATACAATAATGATGTATTTGGCGAATCAAATATCATGGTCTAATAAAGAATCATTCTGATTAGTTGATAATTTTGTGAAAGATTCCTGTGAAAAAGGTTAATTAAATCTATTCCTAATTTATGTCGAGTAGACCTTGTTGTTTTGTTTTATTGCAAGAATTCTAAATTCATGACTTGTAGGGAGGGACTTATGTCACCACAAACAGAGACTAAAGCAAGTGTTGGATTCAAAGCTGGTGTTAAAGAGTATAAATTGACTTATTATACTCCTGAATATGAAACCAAGGATACTGATATCTTGGCAGCATTCCGAGTAACTCCTCAACCCGGAGTTCCACCTGAAGAAGCAGGGGCTGCGGTAGCTGCTGAATCTTCTACTGGTACATGGACAACTGTGTGGACCGATGGGCTTACCAGCCTTGATCGTTACAAAGGACGATGCTACCACATCGAGCCCGTTCCAGGAGAAGAAACTCAATTTATTGCGTATGTAGCTTACCCATTAGACCTTTTTGAAGAAGGTTCGGTTACTAACATGTTTACCTCGATTGTGGGTAATGTATTTGGGTTCAAAGCCCTGGCTGCTCTACGTCTAGAGGATCTGCGAATCCCTCCTGCTTATACTAAAACTTTCCAGGGACCACCTCATGGTATCCAAGTTGAAAGAGATAAATTGAACAAGTATGGACGTCCCCTATTAGGATGTACTATTAAACCAAAATTGGGATTATCCGCGAAGAACTATGGTAGAGCAGTTTATGAATGTCTACGTGGTGGACTTGATTTTACCAAAGATGATGAGAATGTGAACTCCCAACCATTTATGCGTTGGAGAGACCGTTTCTTATTTTGTGCCGAAGCTATTTATAAATCACAGGCTGAAACAGGTGAAATCAAAGGGCATTATTTGAATGCTACTGCGGGTACATGCGAAGAAATGATCAAAAGAGCTGTATTTGCTAGAGAATTGGGAGTTCCTATCGTAATGCATGACTACTTAACAGGGGGATTCACCGCAAATACTAGTTTGGCTCATTATTGCCGAGATAATGGCCTACTTCTTCACATCCACCGTGCAATGCACGCTGTTATTGATAGACAGAAGAATCATGGTATGCACTTCCGTGTACTAGCTAAAGCTTTACGTCTATCTGGTGGGGATCATATTCACGCGGGTACAGTAGTAGGTAAACTTGAAGGAGACAGGGAGTCAACTTTGGGCTTTGTTGATTTACTGCGCGATGATTATGTTGAAAAAGATAGAAGCCGTGGTATCTTTTTCACTCAAGATTGGGTCTCACTACCTGGTGTTCTGCCTGTAGCTTCGGGTGGTATTCACGTTTGGCATATGCCTGCTTTGACCGAGATCTTTGGAGATGATTCCGTACTACAATTCGGTGGAGGAACTTTAGGCCACCCTTGGGGTAATGCGCCGGGTGCCGTAGCTAACCGAGTAGCTCTGGAAGCATGTGTCCAAGCTCGTAATGAGGGACGTGATCTTGCAATCGAGGGTAATGAAATTATCCGTGAGGCTTGCAAATGGAGTCCTGAACTAGCTGCTGCTTGTGAAGTATGGAAGGAGATCAGATTTAACTTCCCAACCATCGATAAATTAGATGGCCAAGAGTAGATAAATTAGATTAGTAATTCACGTTCGTTTTATTAGTTTAATTGCAATTAAACTCGGCTCAATCTTTGGATTGAGCCGAGTTTATCTATTGTATATACTATTTTTTATAGATACATACTTATCTAGATATACAAAATCTTAAAAAAAGAAGATTAAACACAACTACAATTTTGTATTGTAGTGTTATGTCCACAAGAAATCCTATACGAAATATGGATTCTTAGGATTGTTGTATTCTTTTTTTAAGTTTCGTGTCAGGGCTTGAACCAAGTATCCCCATTTCTTCTACCCATCCTGCATGTTGTCCTTTTCTTTTCATTCCGTATTGGAATAAAAAAAGTTTTTTTATTTTATATTTTTTATTAGTATACGAGATTTTACTAAAAACGTTCTTCATATCCTTATATTCATAAGCGAAGAACAACTATTTCTTTTTTTTTTTTTTTAATGAGAATTTTACACAATATAAGAAAATCCGTATTTTCATTTAGAATTGAAAATTATTAATTTCAATTACTTTACTTTTACTTAATAATCTTAGCAATTTCATCGATATGCTTTGCTTACTCTGAATAGAAAATTAACTATTCAAAAAAATTTTGCATTTTTCAATTTTTTCATTGAATGACTATTCATCTATTGGTTATTGTATTTTCATGTAAATAGAGGCCAGAAGCTCTATGGAAAAATCGTGGTTCAATTTGATGTTTTCTAAGGGAGAATTGGAATACAGAGGTGAACTAAGTAAAGCAATGGATAGTTTTGCTCCTAGTGAAAAGACTACTCTAAGTCAAGACCGGTTTATATATGATATGGATAAAAACTTTTATGGTTGGGGTGAGCGTTCTAGTTATTCCACTAATGTTGATCTTTTAGTTAGCTCCAAGGACATTCGGAATTTCATATCGGATGACACCTTTTTTGTTAGGGATGGTAATAAGAATAGTTATTCTATATATTTTGATATAAAAAAGAAAAAATTTGAGATTGACAATGATTTGAGTGACCTAGAATTTTTTTTTTATAGTTATTGTAGTTCTAGTTATCTGAATAATAGATCTAAAGGTGACAACGATCTGCACTATGATCCTTACATTAAGGATACTAAATATAATTGTACTAATCACATTAATAGTTGCATTGATTCTTATTTTCGTTCTCACATCTGTATTGATAGTAACTTTTTAAGCGATAGTAAAAATTCCAATGAAAGTTACATTTATAATTTCATTTGTAGTGAAAGTGGAAAGATTCGTGAAAGCAAAAATTACAAGATAAGAACTAATAGGAATCGTAGTAATTTAATGAGTTCTAAGGATTTCGATATAACTCAAAACTACAATCAATTGTGGATTCAATGCGACAATTGTTATGGATTAATGTATAAGAAATTCAAAATGAATGTTTGTGAACAATGTGGACATTATTTGAAAATGAGTAGTTCAGAGAGAATCGAGCTTTCGATTGATCCGGGTACTTGGAATCCTATGGATGAAGACATGGTCTCTGCGGATCCCATTAAATTTCATTCGAGGGAGGAACCTTATAAAAATCGCATTGACTCTGCTCAAAAAACGACAGGATTGACTGACGCTGTTCAAACAGGTACAGGTCAACTAAACGGTATTCCGGTAGCCCTTGGGGTTATGGATTTTAAGTTTTTGGGGGGTAGTATGGGATCCGTAGTAGGCGAAAAAATCACTCGTTTGATCGAGTATGCTACCAATCAACGTTTACCTCTTATTTTAGTGTGTTCTTCCGGAGGAGCACGAATGCAAGAAGGAAGTTTAAGTTTGATGCAAATGGCTAAAATTTCTTCGGTTTTATGTGATTATCAATCAAGTAAAAAGTTATTCTATATATCAATTCTTACATCTCCTACTACCGGTGGGGTCACAGCAAGTTTTGGTATGTTGGGGGATATCATTATTGCTGAACCCTATGCCTATATTGCATTTGCGGGTAAAAGAGTAATTGAACAAACATTGAAAAAAGCCGTGCCTGAAGGTTCACAAGCGGCTGAATCTTTATTACGTAAGGGCTTATTGGATGCAATTGTACCACGTAATCCTTTAAAAGGTGTTCTGAGTGAGTTATTTCAGCTCCATGCTTTTTTTCCTTTGAACAAAAATTCAATCAAATAGAACGGTTAGTTTATCAGAATTAAACGAAACCCCCGAAAAATAAATTTTTCTTTCGAATCATTTTTTTATCGATATGTTTGTTTACTACTCAGTAAACCTCTATCAACAAGATAAAAAGTGAATTTTGGCTTTCGGGAAGTTCAAATTAGACTAGACAAATAAAACAAAGTTCATTTTCCTCCCTTGCTTGCATATGTATAGATAATTCAAATAGAGATATATACAGATCTATAGAGAGTCTTCCGTCTTTTTGCATTTCCCGAAAATTCCCTGTTGTTGGATCAGATTCTAATCAATTTTGTAGAAATTTTTAATGGAATAAAATTTTTTCTTTATTAATGACTATTAGAAGACAAAAAGAATAATAAATCTAACAAGGGGAGTATGATACATCTATTTTATTTTGAAAGATTTATTAAGTCCATTTATTTAGTTTGGCGTTTCTTATACCTATTTTTTTATTCTATTTCTATTAGGTTCTATTCTATATATTTATATTAGGTTGTATATTAGATATATCTTTACTTAAAGATACTTAGTATAATTATATAATATATATAATAGAAATAATAAAAATCCAAGATATTCTAAGATATCTTTAGAATTCAGAATATAACAATAACAGGTACAAATATTAAATTGAGGTACCCATTTTATGACAACTTTCAATAACTTACCCTCTATTTTTGTGCCTTTAGTAGGCCTAGTCTTTCCGGCAATTGCAATGGCTTCTTTATTTCTTCATATTCAAAAAAATAAGATTTTTTAAATCGGATGAGACCTAATCGTATCACTCCTTTTTTTATTTTAAAAACTTCGATTCGATAAGACCCATTTGGTAGAATATTGTATAACACATAGATTCCTACAAACATAAATAAAAAAAGCTCTTATGCATGTGTAAACGTATTATATGAGTAAATAAATTTGCGCTCTTTTGAAAAATGGATCATCATAGGGCCGATGTATGAAATTCAAGTCAATGTATTTATTTATTTGTATGTATATAGCTATAGGGGATCATATAAAGGAAGCAGATTTTATTATTTTAGATATAAACAATTCTATGAATTACTCCTTGAGAGTTACTTTGAAAACAAAAAAAGGAAAGTCATATTTTCTCAATTCCAAAAAATTGTATAACTGGATCTAATATATATGAGTTGGCGATCAGAATCTATATGGATAGAATTTATAACGGGGTCTCGAAAAACAAGTAATTTCTGCTGGGCCTTTATCCTATTTTTAGGTTCATTAGGATTCTTATTGGTTGGAACTTCCAGTTATCTTGGTAGAAATGTTATATCGTTATTTCCGTCTCAGCAAATCATTTTTTTTCCGCAAGGGATTGTGATGTCTTTCTA
>JAKUCM010009787.1:0-14246 GCA_023374145.1 Lepidium sativum | reverse complement strand
TAAAATTATCATTTCATAAAACTGTTGATGGCATAATTTAGAAGTATAAGTTTTGATGGCATCTTTCATAACTTTGAAGACATATGAAGTGTTACACACAATTAATTCTACATCAATTAAACCAAAACGTGTGAAAGACGAAAAACTAATCTTAACCTAATCAAAAGTCGTATCAAATAGCATTACTATTTTAGCTATAAAATTAAAAATATTTTAGCTATTTTTCCTCATCGTGGCTTATAGCAGAAGATCCTTTATCTTCATATCTTTTTATTTTATGTATATAGGTATTCATCTTGAAGGTTAGGATGGCTGAGTTGGGAAAACTGGTTTCAAGAGTTGTTATTGCTCGGTAGAATCCCTCGGTGTTGCAATAGGGAGATGGAAACCAATATCCTCACGCGCATATGCAATCTAATACAATTTCATGAAACATGAATTTCTTATCAAAAGAGAAAAGATTTAGCCTTGGATGTTTTAATGTTGCTTAATGTTGGATCGAGTCATCAAATCATGGGTCTTAAGACATGAAAATTTGAGACTGACTTTCTAACAACGATACTCTAACTAACTTACCACAATTTCAGACTTCTCATTTCAAACATCTTCATTAGTTCTTATTATTTTCAAAACTTATGAGTTTGACAAAAAAATAGTTTTTTTTTTGTTAGTAGAAATAAAACTAAAAATTGTCATTTATCTACGGAAAATATCGATTTAACAATGAACTTACTAAAAATTATTGAAATAAAACTAAAAGTTATCATTTATCTAGGGAAAAATGTCGAATTAATAATGAACTTACTAAAAAATCAAATTGAACACGAAATTATGTTATTATTGATTAAAAAACGTATTTATACTTGACTTTTGATTAAAGCCTCAATTTTTGACTAAGCATATTGAATGCGACGGAAATCCCAAATCAAGATTGTCTATGAAATTGAGAGTCAGAAGATGAGGACCAACCAAGATGTAAGACATTTGACAAGGATCCACCACCATAGCCGAGTACGAGTGGACTTCAATATCGTGGGAGAACCTTATGGTCTGGCACAATTAAATTGTCTTCATACTTAGGCCCATTA
The DNA here is from genome assembly GCA_023374145.1 of Lepidium sativum. NCBI lineage: Eukaryota > Viridiplantae > Streptophyta > Magnoliopsida > Brassicales > Brassicaceae > Lepidium > Lepidium sativum. The sequence continues at coordinate 13,158 of JAKUCM010009787.1, read as the reverse complement.
GTTCGGAACATGTGCCTTACACGAACGAAAGCTGGACAAAGATCGGTGAAGAAATCAAGATTGTTTTATGGAAATCTATTCAGGTAGTAAAATTTTCTATGAATTAGTATATGTTATTTAGAAATATGTAAGTTACTTTCTCTTTATATTTGACGACATGCACGGTTTGAACTCAATGAAAAGTACCAAAAGACAACAATTCTTAAGCAATTTAGATGCTTGTGGAGGAGCTCAGTTTTTCGGGATGCATATATTTAGGACTCGTTTTAGTATTTTGTCTGGTTTAGTTCATCTAATACGGATTGATGTTGTTTCGAGTTTTGAGCCTCTAAAAAAACATTTATTCCAAATTTATAATATGGGTCTAACAATCTAAATAAAAACAGTTTTTTAGAAAAAGAATCAAAATAATAAAATATGTTATAATGTGGATATAATCCTAGTTAGGGATTAAATGGGAATGCAAAACTTGTTTGAATCTAATTATATTCAAAACATGATAAGATATTCTCAATTAATCTCCCAATTTCTCATTCATAAAAGTTTTTATTATATATAAGAATAACTTCTTGTTATTTTGGTCAACATAATGTATATAACTTCTTATTCTAATTTAACACATAAATATTAAATCACTTAAATAATTTACTTTCACTATAAACTTTTTGCTGATAAATAACCTAACATAAATGACAAAAAAACCTAACATAAATTTAATGAATAAAGTTGAAAATGATATAACTGATCTACTTTATTCTATTATATATAAATTATTTTATTTTAAGATTTAAATTTTCAATTCATTTAAATAATTTACTTTACTAGGAAGATTTTTCTTATAAATAACATACCATAACTTTATTGGATAAGACTGAAAATTCATATATTCCATAAGCTTTATTCTATTATATATAAAGATGCAATCTTATGAGTAAGATTCTCTCTTCTTCTCCCAAAAATCATCTATCTTAATATATATATAATTTCATTTAGAAAATTTATCAGGTATATTCTTATGGGTTATCAGTCAGAGCCAAAGAACATAAGCTATTTCACAAATCAATGTGGCTATTGCAAGAAGATGATATCTCCAAACACTGATAACATCTACATGTATAAGTAAGTTCTTTTATTTTTCCTATATAAATCTTTTCAACAAAAAATCGTCAATTTTGTAATTTTATCATTCATTTCTGAAAAATACAAGTAAATTTTTTAAAATCATAAAATATGCCCAATATAACTCTTATACGTATTTTTTAAAAGATTTTAAAGTCATAAATATTAGATTTTCAAACTATTTGAAAGATTTCAAAGTGAAGATTTTGATTTGATATTTATTCATCTTAATTTTAAAAAGTTTGATGGTAGTTTAGTTTGGTTTCCATTTTTAGATGAAAAGTAAAACTGCAAGCAATGGAAATTTGATATTTCTTTTGCAGAAATTCTTTTATTTGTTTGTTTATAATCATTTTATTTAGTTATGCAACTCTAATTGATTAAATTTTGTGTTGTTTTATTCTGATAATATAGTGACACTCCCTTCTGTAGAGAAGAATGTAGAGAAAAACAACAAGAGGCTGACAAAAAGAAATGACAGAAGATTAATTGGAAAATAAGAGACCATAATTGTTTTTATGTATCTAATTCTAATAGTTAATAGTTGTCATTGTTAAATGCCAAAATCATCATATATTATTTATATTTTTAATATAATATATGGTGAAAATTTCTGTATATATACTTAATTTCTATGTGGTAATAAAAGTAATAAATCTTCAAGAAATACATTTTTGTATTTTTCCTACATTTTTCTCTATTGATTTCCTCTTTCAGACATTTACTATAATTTCCTGTAATCTACATAAAATATTACAACTTTAGTATATAATAGTCTGAATTTTACAATATTGTTGTCAAATAAGTATATTAATCTCTGTCCACAATTGAGAGATAAATTATCTTTCGATTTATAGTTACATCACCAAATACTTAAGTATTTTTTATAAAACATATAAATTTGTTGAATAATTATCAAAAGTCATATAATAATTTTACCTTTCATTATCATATATAGACGTTTAGATGATATTCATTTAACAATTAGAAATGACTATAGTTGTTACACCTTAATTTCAGGAAATCTAATATGTATTAGTGCATGCGTAAAGGTTTAAATGAATTGATTTTATCACATTTATTACTAAAATACATTTATTTTTTCGGTCACTTATTTAGAAAAAACTCCAAAATTAAATGTGTTAGAGTTGGAGTAGTTAACGAATTGATGATTTTCCGGAAATTAATTTTTAGAACCGTATAAGTGAGGACAACACACAGAGAAAGATCATTTGATGATTTGTAAGGTTGGTAAACAAGTTTTTAAAACCCTCAAACGTAGCATATTGACCGTTGTACCAGTAAAATAAACACACAGACCCGAAAAAGATATGGTGCCCATTAAAATAATGACCAGAACATTACAATAGTAATTTATTTATTTTTTAAGAAAATATATTAAATAGTAAAATATATAAATATGAGTAACAGATAGATAATGAAATATTTAATAAAATTGTAACAAAAGAAAACATCAATTCATCTAATTTTTTGAGCATCCAAAATAATTAAATTAATTAAGAGTAAGTTTGAAGAATATCTTTTTGTCATTAATTTTTTTCCCAATAATTACATCAATAAAATTTAACCTATAACATAAACTCTAAAAACTATAATGTAAAGCTACATAACTATTTGAAATCAGACTTTAATAAAATAAAATTGTTAATCTAGACATTTAACTATTTGACTAAAAGTATTTTTTTTTTCATTTTTGTTATCAACTAAAACCACAAAACTAATTAAAACTCAAATCTTATCGCGAAGGATTACTCGATTGGTTAGAATCAAACTAGCGAACACTGCATAATTAAACATTTTAACAAATCATTTACTTAGATCATATGTTAATTTGAGTAAATATAGAGTTTAATTGTTCCTATACTTTTATGATACTTTCTATGAGAAAAACCAAATCGTAATAAGAGTCTCGTACGTATGCTTTCGTAAACTAGTGGTAAAACCTGTAAATCTGATAGAACAAATCTAGCATTCAATTGTAGCTTATTGCATGCAGTACTAAACCATTACTACGTAGAAGAATTTGGCTAAAATGTCATTTTAACTAGTAAATTTGGCAAATTCACTAAAACATTTTATCAAAAAAAAAAAGAATTCACCAAAACAAAAAATCCTCAACTTTTCTTACTTATAAAATTTATAAAATGTGAGTTGACTGAATTTAAACCCAAAAAGTCAATTTTAATGAATTTTTTCCCATTATTTTTTTGTTAATGTTGACTTTCTTTTAGGGAAAAATTGTTCAGTCAATATACTTTATGGTTTTTAGAAATGAAAAGAATTTGAAATGTTTTTGATGAATTTTCCAAACTTGGTGGTATATTTTTCTCTATTTTTACAAGTTAATGGTAAGTTTATCAACCATTAATAATTTGTGTGACCAAAACTTCTAGTCTTTTTTATTTTCAATAATTGTGGATTAACAAGACAAATTTATAAGTAAAATCACTTAAACTGTTAATAATATCATTCCAGAGAAATATAATTTCTTGAAATCAAATTTCGATAGGAAAAATAGTAGAATTGACATTTAATTATATCGAATATTTTCCTAAACTTCTAATATCTTCAGCTGCTAAAAAAATTAACAAAGTTGGAAATTATTAGAAAAAAACATTCCATTAAAATAGTTCGTAGTGACCCGACCTAATGAATATTATTGTCTACCAAAATGCTTTGTTTTTTTCTTTTGTTTTGGAAAGAATGCCAAAGTGCTTCGTTAAAACATTAAACACATCGAAAACCATCATTACATTAGCTCGTGTGTTACCTAATCACTTTGCATTGTATATTGTTTTAAAACATAACATTTTCTTGTCAACGAAAAATTATATTGGATTACAACTGGTCGGACCAATAGCCAAATTCCTACGTGATGTAGGCAGGATAACTTGATCCCTAATTATACAAATGAGCTGTATTAAGTGAACTTATCGCCGACCACTAGGTTAAACGCCATTTACAACGTAACATTTAAATAGACAAAATTTGACTTATATTCCAAATCAGGTGGAATAACTAAATTTACAATTAAATTTTAGCTACAAAAATTGCTCAAAAGAAATATTGGTTTAAATGTTTATAACAAAAAAAGAAAGTATTTTTTGACCCCTCAAAAAAAAGAAATTTTTTTAATGGCTATCTTTTTATATTTTTCACCAAATTTTAGTATCAAACTTATTATGTTATTCATATGTAACTCTTATTACGGTTACTCTGTTGTAAATTTTCTTTTATATTTTGTCGATAGTATTTTGGAATTTTTGATCTGCCATGTTACGCTTCTCTTATTTACAATTCATTTTAATGTCAAAATTTTATGCAATCGGCTTTTATATATCGTATTTGTTGATTTTTTATTATTATTATGAGGTAATCCAAGTAAACAGAATAAATTTCTTGGATACAAAAATTCATCAAACACTTATATATCATGATAACATTTACACTTGAAAGAATCGAGACATCCGACACTATACTAACGAATATCTTATATCACGCAAATAAGTGTTGAACCGGCTAACCAAAAAACAGTGCTACAAATTTTAAATGGAAATCAAATTCGAATTATCATTCATTTATCCGATTAATACGATTGGATTAAGAAAATAACTTTTTATATTTTCTTTATTAGAATTTTAACCTAGAACTTTCAATATGCTAAGCATAATTTATTAAATTTTTTATTATATAATCACAGTTCTATAAATCAATAATGCTGAAATTAGGAATTTTATTTGCTTATATTACTAATATATTGATCTATTAATTAAATGAAAATTTATTTTTAAAATTGAACTTTAATTTAGAATAGTTGTTATTTAATTGAGGAATTGTAAGAAATGTGTATTTCTTTACATTTTTTTGAAAATAAATCAAATCAAGATATTTTAATTAGATATTAATAATTCGGATGCTCGGAGCGTTAACCGCAGTTTATCAGCACTACACGCAGAGGTCGAGGCTGTACTCTGGGTTATGGAATCGATGGTGACTATCCAGGCCTGTGAGGTGGTGGCGCAGATTTTTGATGCTATGGGGAATGGCCAGTTTTCCTACTTTACCAAAAAGATTTTGCATGACTCCGCATTTTATTCTCGGTTTTCTCTCTTTCGATTATCCCACGTAATCTCAACTATAAGACTGATGTTCTTGCCGGATTTGTCAGAGAAACCAGCTATAATTGATTGTATTGAATTTTGGTTTGTGCAGTATTCCACCTTATATGATTACCGTTGACAAAAAAATTAGATATTAATTTAAAGAGAGTTAGCTCTAACTTAAAAAAAAGAAAGTAACAGTGAAATTAGAAAATCGTATAAAGGAGAAGAATATTTGTTCACGTGATAAAATTACCCAAGAGATAGAATAAAATCAATAAATAAGGACAGAGAACAAAAAAAAATCTGGTTATAATAATATAATTAAATTAATTAATAAGCAAAAAAAAGGCAGAGTCCCGGAACTTGCTCAGAAGAATTTTGACTACCAAAGAAATTCAATTACGACGGCCATTTCTTCTCACCGTACGGATTTCTCTCTCTTTCTCACTACCTCAGATGCTTCCTTCTTCAATCCTTTCTTCTGTTTCTTTGATTTTGATTTTGATTTGATTCCTCTGTTTCTCTCTGAAACTTAACGAAGAAGAAGACTCAGAAAAAGCTTTTACCTTTACTCTTAAAAAGCTTTGGCTTTATTGTGTGTTTTTTATATTATTTCAGTTTTTTGATGTTTGCTTTGAGGCTTTGAGATCGGAGGAGAAAGGAAATCTATGGCGGAAGCAAGACGATTTAGCCCAGTTACTGAATTAGGTGAAGTGAGAGACTTTTGATTTTTTGGGATATTTTTGTTTGATGGGTCAAATCTTAATCTGATCTATTCGTGTCTCTCATCAGAGTTTTAATCTTTATGTATGGAATCTATTCGAAAAGGTTTTATTTTTGGTTTATCCTTTATTGGTTTGAGTGGTGATTTGTTCTTACGAAAGCATATTTTGTCTGAATATTCATTTTTGTAAAAGTTGTGTTTTGTTATTCTCTTGATTTGGTTACTTAAGTTCATCACTTGTTAGTTTACTTATAATTCTTCCATTAAGTTCAAATTGAATCTACTTTAAATCTTGTTTTTGGTCTTTGATCATTAGTTAGATTGTTTAGTTTTACTTCGTTTACTCTTAATTTTTATGCATAATAAGTTGACAAAGTCTTGCAAAGCTTCAGTCTCTTGTGTTGGTTTTACGTTAATTAGCTGGCTCTGGATAAGAAGTTGACTTTTGGTTACTAGATCTGAAGCTAGTGAAGTGTATCATCGAGTCTCTTAAAGCTTTCTTGAGGATTATATCTCTTAATGTTTGTTGATGAATGATGAATTAAGTGTACTCAATTTGTTTGTCTGCTGATTGCAAGACTTTTATACACAGATGTTGGTCAGATACTTGCAGAAGCAAGACATAGATGGCTTCGTCCTCCGGAAATCTGTGAGATTTTACAGAATTACCAAAGATTTCAAATCTCTACCGAGCCACCTACTAGACCAGCAAGTAAGGCTTTTCTTATATGAACACTCAGTGTAGAATGAAACTCAAAAGTGTTCTAAGAACTATATTCACTCTAAATATATATGTTTCGTTTTAGGTGGGTCTGTATTTATGTTTGATCGAAAAGTGCTCAGATACTTCAGGAAAGATGGTCACAATTGGAGGAAGAAAAAAGATGGAAAGACTGTCAAAGAAGCTCATGAGAGGTTGAAGGTAATTGTGTTGATAAGTATAATTAAAAGAGAAGCATCATGTGATTCTTTAATCTGATATGATTGATATATTAGTCTCATCAAGATGTTGGTAGGTGCCTATTACTGAGTACTCTTGCTCGTAAATATTTGTGCAGGCTGGAAGTGTTGATGTTTTACATTGTTACTATGCACATGGACAAGACGATGAACACTTTCAAAGAAGAAGTTATTGGTTGCTTCAGGAGTAAGCTTATTATAACATTATAACTTTAACAACATTTGCTTGTGATCTTAAATCTTAAACTGTTATGATGGATTCCCTCTCTCTTTCTCATCTTATTTAAATTCAAGATGAAGTATAATACTGAAAAGCTAATATGTCTACAAAATTTATGGGAACACAACTTATTTTTTTCTGTTGATGACAATCTTTATTGCAGAGAGCTCTCCCACATAGTTTTTGTCCACTATCTTGAAGTGAAGGTTTGACCCTATCCTGTTATTTGCTTATTTCTCTGTTTTTATTGTTTTTCATGTCATGGATGTTGAGACTTTTGGAGTCAAATTTGTAAATGAATCAGGGTAGTAGGGTTTCTACATCTTTCAACCGGATGCAAAGGACTGAAGATGCTTCTCAGTCTCCTCAAGAAAGTGGGGAAGCCTTGACAAGTGGACATGATAGTTATGCTTCTTGTGGTTTCAATCAAAATAATCATAGTAGTTATTCACCAACTACTGACTCAGCAAGTGTCAATGGATTTCACACTCCAGAACTCGAAGATGCTGAATCAGGTGCGTCTTCTTTCATACATGATGTCACATCTACATATCGAGGATTAGTTACATTGTTAGTCACTTATGCATAGTACATACATTATTTCTGCAGGATACAATCAGCATGGAAGTTCCATTGTTTACTCTCCTCAAGAACATCAACAGTCCGCAGTTGGAAGAAGCCTTACTGGTTTCGACCCTTACTACCAAATGTCTTTGACGTGTATGTTTTTTATGCTCTTTTTCTATCCAGTTAAAGCATAGCTTCCTGTAGTTACTGTCTGATATCTCCAAACGACATGGGATATTTACTTTTCTAGCAGCCAGGGATAATTATCAGAAAGAGCTTCACACAATCCCTGTATCAGATTCTTCCATTGTGGTAGACACAAATAGAATTATCAACAGTTCTGGAGTAACAAATGGATTAAGAAACAGAAGATCCATTGATTCCCAAACTTGGGAAGAGATTCTGGGAAATTGTGGTTCTGGAGGTGAAGGCTTACCTTTGCAGCCTAACAGTGAGCATGAAGTGCTGGACCAAATACTCGAAGGCGCTTTTACTATGAAAGAAGATTAATTGCAAGTCTACAAGAGTCCATAGTCAAAAGCAAGGTATGCACAATTTTGATTGTATCTAGCTCAGTTACTGTGTTACTTTTGCTCAGATGTATTACTGAATGTTGAGTATATCCTATGCTTGTTTGAAAGGCTATGTATTCATTATGTATCTGACTTTTATTCTCTTCAAAATTCTACAGAATCAGGAATTAAATTCAGGAGTTACATCTGATCACGCTGCATGGTTCCAATTCCAAGGAAAAGGTTCTTACAGCACTCAGCTTGTTTTAGTAAGAGGTTGGAATTTGATTCTCCTTAGACGCCAACCTTCAAATTTTTGTATCAGGTGCAGATATGGAACTAAATGCTATAAGCAATCTCGCCGCAAATGAAAAAGCTCCATATCTATCTACAATGAAACAGCATCTCTTAGATGGTGCATTGGGCGAAGAAGGTTTGAAAAAGATGGACAGTTTCAATCGCTGGATGAGCAAAGAACTTGGAGATGTTGGTGTTATTGCTGATGCAAACGAGTCCTTCACTCAATCAAGTTCAAGGACCTACTGGGAAGAAGTTGAGAGTGAGGATGGGTCCAGTGGTCATAACTCTAGAAGGGAATTGGATGGATATGTTATGAGTCCTTCCCTCTCAAAGGAACAGCTCTTTAGCATCGATGACTTCGCTCCAAGCTGGGCTTATGTGGGTTGTGAAGTGAATGTAAGGACTTGCGATAAGTTGATCTTTTTGGACAGTCATAAGATAAGTGTTGTGCTTATTTTCTTTTGTAATAATGTTAGGTTCTTGTCACTGGAAAATTCTTAAAGACTCGTGAGCAAGCTGAAATTAGCAAGTGGTCTTGCATGTTTGGGCAAACAGAAGTTCCAGCAGATATAATAGCTAATGGTGTTCTCCAATGTGTTGTTCCTATGCATGAGGCTGGAGTAGTTCCATTTTATGTAACATGTTGCAACAGATTGGCATGCAGTGAAGTGCGTGAATTTGAGTATAAGGTTGTGGAGTTTCAAGCTCCTGACGGAGAAACAGATGATGAGTATACTATTGAATGTCTTCAGGCAAGATTTGTTAAATTGGTGTGCTCGAAATCTGAAAGTTTAAGCTCTGTTTTGCGGAATGACAGTGACTTGTCTAAAGTGAGCGAGAAGATTAGTTTAATGCTTTTCGAGAATGATGAGCAGTTGGATCACATGCTATCAAATGAAATTTCCCAAGAAAATATGAAGAACAACCTTATGCAGGAATTTCTGAAAGAAAGCTTACACTCTTGGCTTTTACAAAAGATAGCAGAAGGTGGAAAAGGTCCAAGTGTGTTGGATGAAGGTGGCCAAGGTGTGTTACACTTTGCAGCTTCTCTTGGTTACAATTGGGCCTTAGAACCTACTGTAATTGCCGGTGTAAGCGTTGATTTTCGCGATGTAAATGGTTGGACCGCACTTCATTGGGCAGCTTTCTTTGGCAGGTGAGTCAGTTACTTCTACTAGTGTTACCATTTGATCTTCTCTTTTCTTTGGTTTTGGTATTTAAAACAATTGTTTTCTTCATGTCAGGGAGCGGATAATTGGTTCGCTCATTGCGCTTGGTGCTTCTCCTGGAGCTTTAACTGACCCGAATCCAGATTTCCCAACAGGAAGCACACCTTCTGATCTAGCCTATGCTAATGGTCACAAAGGAATCTCTGGTTACCTCTCAGAGTATGCTTTACGGGCCCATGTTTCTTTGCTCAGTCTAAATGACAAGAATGCAGAAGCAGCAGTTGAAGCTCCTAGTCCATCTAGCTCATCATTAACTGACTCACTGACTGCTGTACGTAACGCTACTCAGGCAGCAGCTCGGATTCATCAGGTTTTCAGGGCTCAGTCTTTCCAGAAGAAGCAATTAAAAGAATTTGGAGATAAAAAGCTTGGAATGTCAGAAGAGCGTGCTCTTTCAATGCTTGCTCCTAAAACACCCAAATCAGGACGGGGGCATAGTGATGATTCCGTCCAAGCTGCTGCAATCCGGATTCAGAACAAATTCCGCGGTTACAAGGGAAGAAAAGACTATTTGATTACCAGACAAAGAATCATTAGAATACAGGTATTTAACATTTTGATTAAACCAAAACAATGTTCTTGATTTGTTCAAGTTTCTGAAGGGTTTCAACTGGCAATGGTGCAGGCTCATGTAAGAGGTTATCAAGTTAGAAGAAACTACAGGAAGATAGTTTGGTCAGTGGGGATATTGGAAAAGGTGATATTGCGTTGGAAACGTAAAGGAGCTGGTTTGCGTGGGTTTAAGTCAGAACAGCTTAATGATAAGATGCAAGAAGGAACAGAGAAAGAAGAAGATGATGATTTCTTCAAACAAGGTAGAAAACAAACAGAAGAACGGCTACAAAAAGCTCTTGCAAGAGTTAAATCAATGGTTCAATATCCTGAAGCTAGAGATCAATACCGCAGATTACTAAATGTGGTCAACGATATCCAAGAAAGCAAGGTAAAATTTATAGTAATACCTTTTTAGAATCAGCAGAACTGAAATGATCTTGACTGTAAAATCTCTGGTTTATAGGTTGAAAAGGCTCTTGCTAATTCAGAAGCAACCTGTTTTGATGATGATCTGATAGATATTGAAGCATTATTGGCAGATGATGATGACACATTGATGTTACCTAGTACATCTTCATCTTCATCCTTGTGGACCTTTTAAACAAAACCAATCTCGAGAGCTTTATGTGATATTGTCACAATAGTATTTGACTCAGTAAGCTTGTAAATTCTTATGTAACCTCTCTTCTTATATTCTGTAGCTGTATTCATTATTACTCTGATTTATATGATGATATGATATGATTTGAAACATAGATCAAAAACTTACATAACATAATAGTAAAACCTTCTTTGTCATTAAACTGTACAAGGCTTGAGTTTCCATTAGTATACAAACTTTCTGTTTTGTCTATTCGTTTAAAATCAAATTGACTTTTTCTTCCAAGTCACAAAATAGCTTGTAAGAGAGAGTTATGCTCCTGACAAATGACTAAAATGTCCTTGTTCCGAGCCTCTCGTATAACAAGATGTAGCCATGGTCAGTATTGTTGGAGTACTCTTGTGTTGAACCAAAGAATGTTTGAACAGAAGATTCTTCAATCATTTCAACATTCTCATCATCAAAGAAGAGCCAATGGTTATGAGATTTCACGAGGCTAACATAGTGACCATGGTTAGGTCCACTTCCAACATGAACCACAACTGCAAAGAGAGAGTACTCAATGTCTGCGTTGTTAAGATAGCTTTTTGTAGCGACCCGACTGTTCAATGTATTTGCATAGTGTTCAAATAGAAGTTCAACTGATAAAAAGTAGATTACATATTTTGTTCTGGAATCAAAGTAGCAAAATTTAGTTATCATCTAACAAATTTTTTTTATTACAGATGGATTAAGCGGCGTAACATTTGATATTGTAGATATGTAAAACCATATAAGTAATGTACTTACATCGTTAACAGTTGGTTTGAAGTGTTAACTAATTTATTATACATGTACTTTTATTACTTATAGGCATGGGTATAAAAACTGATACCCGAAACCCAAACCGAAACCGACCTGAAAAAAAGGAAGCGAATCTGAACCGAACCCGAAAAAATACCTTAATGGATCATATATATATACCCGAAAAATCGAACTCGAACCCGAACCGGAACCGAATTAAGAACCGAACGGGTACCCGATATATTTTAGTTAAATTTAAGCCTGTATAAACTTATTTCTATTAAATATTTACTTATTTTAAGTTTTTATATAGATTTATATATAAATATCCGAACCCGAACCCGATTTATACCCGAACCGAACCCGACCCGAAAAATAAAAATACTCGAATGGGTCCTAAATCAATAGAACCGAAAACCCGAAACCCAAAAAGACCCGAACCGAACCGAACCGAACGGGTACCCCAATGCCCAATCCTAATTACATACATTATATATTACTAAAAACATATCTATTTGAAAGAGCACTAGGAGACAACAAAAACAAAGAAGATATATGGTTCAGTATAAATAATATAACTTATCAGTGTTAACAATTAGGTTAAGGTGTTAATGTACTTACATCATTTAGAAGAAATCTTACATGTCATGTTTAATTTTAATGTGGTTGGTTACAAAGCTGCCTTTATATAAACATTTATATTTATCTAAAATAAATATGATTTTAATTTAACTTTTTATTTGAACTTTTATCTACAGAATTATAATTATCACTTAAGTTTTAAAATCATCCAAAAATAGATAAAAATACTTTTTTGGTTTAATACCATTTTAAATTATCATAAGATTTAATTCGTTTTTTATTTAATTTTTCCTATTTTAACTTTTTTACAAGAAATATAATTATCTTTTAGTTTTTAAAATCTTTCAAAAATCATCTTATATAATATTAGAGGAGTGAATTTTATCAAAAAGCTTACTTGCAACATCATGTTTATTGTGGTTGATTACAAAATTAAAATTTAATTTATTTTTATATATAAACAAATTATATTATTTTTATTATATAGATAATTAGAAAAATACATAAAAAATTAAAATTTTACATTTATATAAAATAAATTCATAATTTTATTTTTTATACTTTTGTAAAGATATATTATAATCTCTTAAATTTTGAAATTATCTAAAAGTTAGTTAAGAAAATATTTGTTAGATTAAATACTATTTTAAATTCTAATGAGATAAAAATAATTACAATTTTTTGATACTTATCATAATTTTCAATAAATCATATTTCTACTTGAATATTATACATGTTTTTAATATAAAACAAACATAATTAATTTTTAATTCATCATAAATTCTTATTCACCACAAACATTCATTAAGTTTTAAGTTTTTCTTTCGTCACATACTTTTTTTTTTTTCTTTTACCATGTCGACCGTGATGAACTTACGTACT
>JAKUCM010009786.1:0-15041 GCA_023374145.1 Lepidium sativum | reverse complement strand
TAAATCATAGAGTGGATGCATTAGCTCAGCGTGTTAAAGAATTCATTTATGATCGGTGATGTATTTTTTTGTTTTATAATATATTTCGTTGTCAAAAAAAAAGAAAAAGCTATCCTATAAAAACTTTTATTTTCCTCCACAAAAAATGCTCAACTATTACAAATTTATAACCGTTAATGATTATTATTCTTTCTTTTAAATAATTGGATTTTTTTTATTTGCTAGATATCACCAAAGATTATCTTGAAAATGTAAAGAAGACTGAATTTGTTTGGTCAAGACTGCCTATATTGTCTTTGTCGTCAAGAGAAAATTTAAGTTATAAATTGAATTTTGTCGATACGATAAAGAACAGTAGATGGAAGGAAACTAACCAACATAGTGGGAGAATTTCTCTATGTCGACTTGAATCTTTCCTCTCAAGCAAAGGAGCGATCTTATCATCTCTAATCACATAACTTGAATCTTTCTTCTCAATCAAAGGTTCGATCTTAATCTCATCTTGAATCCCCATGGGCTCAGTTTGATGAGTTTTCCGGTAACGAAGGAATGAATCTCCGGCGTAAGAAGCGGCTGCAGCAGCAAAACCACCAAGAGAAGAGAGAAAGTGATGAGAATTATCAGCTGATTTAGATCCACCATTAGACATCATCTGTTCCTTCTATAGCAAAGAAATGAATACAAAAGAAGAAACAATTAATTATAATCTCAAGAGGTTGAAAATGGATAGAGATAGAGGAAGAGCATTACCAGAAGGATTCACCATTTTTGTTGAGAAGAAGATTGAGACTGTGAGGGAAAGCACTAACTCAACATAACATTCATATTTTGAGTTCTTCTTTTGATTTTTCTCTTCTAATGTCTCTGACTTTTTCTTGCTAATATATACATATATATATAATTATATAGTACTAACTACTAAAAATTATTGCAAGTAGCATTTAGCCTAGTAGCAGATGGTAAGTTCACAAGAGTCATGCGCACTTGCACATCTTGGGATCAAGTCCCCCGCTTGCATTTGCAAGAACTTGGCTAATGGACCGGTCAATTGTGACCCAAAGTTAATAAAAAAAAAAAAAACCTACTAAAAACTATTATTATAATATGATCATTGATATCATGCGTGATGTGTAGTGCAGTTTCTAATGATACCAACAAGTTTTAATGCCCAAAATACGCTTTTTCGAACGAATAATATTGTTATACATGATTCATGATGTAGTTAAGTATATAAATAATTTTTAAATTTTTTGTCTATATTTATTTTATTTTTATATTTCATATGTAGCTTAGGATTGTTTTCAGATTCTGATTGTCTCATTTTTTTGGGTATATATTTCGATAGTTTGACAATTTACATATAAAAAATGTTTTAGAAATTTTTATTTACTTATTTTAAAAGATGTGTTAGAGGTTTTTATGTGTTTTGTATATTGCAATACAAAATTTAATGTATTTTATATTCTATGACTACTAATATTTTTTTTATATTTTCTATATTTTCAAATTATTATAATTTTAAATATTAAATATATTTTTAATAAATAATTAAATTTTGTTGTCAAAAAAATAATTAAATTTTCTAAATATTTTCGATTGGTAAGAGTTAGCTTTAAATCTTTTGCTATACGATTTAGACTGTAGGTTTTTTGGCTGCAGATTTCTTTGTAGAATTTTTGATGTAAAATATTTTATTATAGAAATTTACATTTGTAAAATGATAAATTTTTACTCTAGATTTTTGGTTTTCCATAACTAAAAACATTCTATAAATAAAAGAATTATTATAGCAACGAAAACAAAAAAAAAAAAAATTTAAGACACGATTGATTTAATTCCAATGTTTTGCAAAAATTTTAATTTTCTATAACAAAGAAAATCATTGTTAATCAGGTCCATAACAAATGGCATCTAACCTAATGGTAGACGCTAAATTCACTTAAAGTAGCGCATCTGCATAACCCGAAATCGAGTTCTCATGCCTACATTATGTAGGAATTTGGCTATTAGGCCGGCCAGTTATGAGTCAATATAATTTGTCGTTAGACAAAAAAAATCCGGTCCATATATTATTGCCAAGTAGTAATAAATAGTAAAAAAATCAATTATCAACCAACGAATCTCAACTAATATTCTTTTGGACAAGGATTGATTTCTCCACGTGCATAGTTTGTTATACTCTATCTCAATTCTATTCTAGTAATATTTTTACATCTATAATTTTTGGGACTATTGCTTTATAGGTTGTTTACCATGTATCGATACAATACTCATTGCAAATATAATTACTCGTTAGTGTGGAAGATAATCCACTAAGAACAATAAAGTTATGGTTAACTAAAAAAACACTTAAGAAAGTATTAACAAGTTTAATACATAACAATGACAGTCATGTAATATCTTATCTGTTATGTCTCTTTCTATCATTCAAAGTTTCAAACTTAGAACTCTTTTTCTGTTTGGTTAAAACTCAAACTTGGAGCTTACAATCTAAAACTTGTTCACTACTTGTAGAACAAACAAAAATTATCAGATTCAACCTGAAAATAATCCAAAGGAGAATACGAAGAGGATTCTGCATAATACGATTAATTTAAGGTTTATTACTCTCCTCTTAGATTTAAATTAGGTATGGGTGTAGATACTCGGGTTTTGTTCCCCTAAGTTTATGTTTAGTTTTTCTCCGGATTGATCAGGTTATGTGTTTTTGATTTAGCTTCATCCGATGAAAATTTGATTCACTTCTTATCTATACTCCAAAACTCGATTGAAGTTTAGTCTTTTTATAGTTTTTTTAAAGTTTTCATTAATTTTTATAATTTAATCATTTCCAAAAAATATGCGAGTTTCTTTCTTGCTAGATTTGAAACATAATCTTCAATAATGAAGTAGTTATTTGTTATAAAAGATTTCTGCATAAGCTATAGCGAAAAAAAAACATGAAAATAATTCAATTAAAAGATCGACTCAACTAATCTTTTTCATATAAAACAAGAGATTTGTTTTTTTTTTGGTAGTTTGTATATAAATAAGGCGTGTATTGATTTTCGCACGCTCAAATTATCACGTTATTAAACTACTATTACAAATATATTTAAAAAAATTGAGAAAATATTCTGACAACATTGTTAATGTTGTATATTCTGACAACATTGTGATAAACTTTTTAACTTCACAAAAAATAATCCGAACACTTTGAAAGACAAACGTTGTCGGAAATGACTTTTAATCTAGTGACAGACGGTAAATCTCGTTAAAACAATTTATTTGTACAATCAGGGATCGAATATCCCGCCTATGTTATGTAAAAATTTGGCTACTGCACCGACTAATTGTGACTCAATATAATTTACGGTTGAAATAAAAAAGACAAACCTTATCATTAAACTTAGCACTAATTATTATCTATCTAATTAGACAGATGTCATTATACATAATTATTATCCATTATTTGATCAAAAGAAAAAAAAGAAGAAGAAGAAATTCGTTAATCTTATTTTGGATGATAAATAAGTAAAAATCAATGAAAAATTCAAATCTTAGAAAGAGGAGAAAGGTATTTAGTATGGCGACCTTGAGCAATAATCTTACCATTCATCTTCTTCCTCAGCTCTACACTCGCCACTGCTACTGTTTTACCAACTCTCAATGCTTTTCCTTCAATCTCTACCTCTTCCTGTTTTTTCCAATTTCTCAATCAATCACCTCAACAATTTCATCATCATTATTCAATCGAAATCATATGAATCAATGCATACATTGAGAAAAGCAGCATCAAGATATGAAACATTGATCTCCACTGAAACTCCTGAATTCGAAACTCCGGCTGTGTAAATCACCGCCGATCCAATCAAATCCACCAATGTCGCTGTTGCTCCTCCGTGTAAGAAACTCCCTGCGTTCTTTTCTCAATCACACAAACAAAACATTTTTGATTTTCCAATTCGATTCAAAATTGGGGAAAATTCAAATAAATTAGGGATTATTACCAGAAGATGAGGAGGGATTTTCATGGAGCAAATGATTCGACCAGGTTCGATTAGATCAACTTGAAGACCTTTGGTTACGAATTTCTCGATGAATCTGTATGGTAATTTCGCCACTGTTGATTCCTTCTCCGTTCTCTCTTCATCGTTCTCGCTTCGTTCACCTTCCAGATACTGTCTCACCTTTTCGAGATCCATTTTGTGTTCTCTCTGATTCCAAAAGTGATTATTATTATTTAATCCCACTTTTGTTTTCCTTCACAGATTTCTCAACGGCTCAGATTAATTTCCTTTTTTATCGGAACGGCTATGATTCAATCTGAGTGATCAAGACAAGATAATTCATGATTTATTTCCCTAATTACATGATTACTTTATATAATTTATTTAAGGAATGTTTTAACCGACCGATTTCTCCTACCCAACCGAAAATTTGACAAATCGGCTCAATTAGTTAAATGAGAATCAAATATTTCTGAATATAGTAGAATTATGATTCGGACATAATATCGGGTCGGATCGATTTGGTTCGGTTATTGCTTAACCAAAATTTAATTAAAACATAAATTATTTCTTTTCTTTTCTTCTTTTCTTAAAAAAGCCACTAACATGTTAGTTCGGGTTGGTTCGGACCGGTTCGGGTCAGGTCGGTATAAAGTCATTGATTCGGGTCGGTTCGAGTCGGTTAAACACAAATAAAGGCATTAACACATTGGTTTCGTTATGAATATTAATTTTAGGAAAAAGGGTTAAAATCGGGTTGGTTCGGATGGAATATTTTTGATCCAAAATACCTGATACCCGAACCAACCCGATTAAAAATAAAATTTGGTTATTTTCGGACAATATTCAAAAATCTAAAATTATCGAAAATCCGAATGAACTGATCCGAACCGACCTAGAATGTTTAGTTGCAAAAAGCTAATTGCTTGTGGGTGTCAAAACTAGATCGGAAGATCCCGAAGAAAGAAATTTGAGACAAGTGTCAAGAGCAGTCAAAAGCTCTACTGGTTGTAATGATGGTGAGGTAGGAGCAACTGCTATTACTGTGTACTCTCCGGAAATGCGATAATGTGAAAATGAACTACAAGCTGGAAGTGTGGATAATGGTATTGAGAGATCGGATGTTGGAGATGTCTATGTAGAACTTCCACCAGTTGTACAAAGTAGTCAGTTCATAGAGGAATGGAAAGACAGTTTGGGTCTGAGTTTGCATCAAAAATTTTAAAATAAGAAGACATTGCAAGAAGTTTTGGATAGAGGATCATATGTCAACAGCTTTTGTTATGAAGTTAAAAGATTCGAACCCGGACGGTTGGTGATTGAATGTAACAAAGAAGGTTGTCAATGGGGTGTACGAGCATCAAAGATTAGAAATATGGATATTTTAAGGGTTAGAAAGTACACAAAGATGCATACATGTTCTCGGGCTACTCAGAGCGAGAGTAGTGACACGAAAAGGCATTACACACTGGAAATAGTTGCAAGTTTTTGGAAGAGGATTTTCCTGGACAAATGAACACTCCAACTCCTAATGTCATCATGGGTCTTGTGAAGACAAAACTTGGCGTTAGTATATCTTATTCCACCGCAAGGAGAGGGAGAAAACTTGCAATTAGTAAGTTGCGTGACACTCCGAAAGAAAGCTACAAGATGATCTATTCCTATTTGTACGAGTTGCAGAAAGTAAATGCGGGTACAATAACACATGTGGAAGTAGATGAGAATGGGAAGTTCAAGTACCTTTTCATAGCTTTGGGAGTTAGTATATAGGGGTTTTGGGTGATGAGGAAAGTGATTGTTGTAGATGCAACATTTCTCAAAAATGGATATGGGGGCGTATTAGTTTTTGCCATAGCTCAAGATCCTAATTGACATCATTTTCCAATTGCGTATAGTGTACTTGATGGAGAGAACGATGCTAGTTGGACATGGTTTTTCTAGACCTTGAAGACAGTTATACCAGATTCTTCTGAATTGGTTTTTGTCAGTGACAGGAACGCTAGGCTCATCGGCGCTATAGCTAATGTGTATCCAGAGGCCCATCACAGGTACTGCATATGGCATATGTCACAAAATGTGAGAGCTCATACCTCTAATACCGACAAAGCTAGAGTTGGCTGGAAATTCATGGAGTGTAGTAGAAAGTACACAGTTGCTGATTTCAACCGTGAATTTAGTTTGTTTGAGAGGAGATTCCCATCTGCTGCCAAATATTTGGAGGATAGTACTGTGAAGGAAAAATGGATAGGCTCTTTTGCTATCTTGGAGACAGGCTGGAGTCATTTCGCTCAGTTTACTATATCTGTGGTGAATACGTATACAAAGAAATCAAAATTTTCAGGTGACTATTTGATTCTTACTTTGGTAGCCCCCATTTAATGTATGCAGAAAACTGAACTCACTCTTGCAGATACGTTACACTGGTTTTGGAAGAAAGAGCATGATTGGGGATGGAAAAAGTTTATGGAGTTACATAAGTTAAAGGAAGGGTTTATAGATGATTCTGACTCTCTTACAATTGACGCTCAAGTTCAGGTGATCAGGTAATGCAAGATTGACTTGACTCTGTATAAATCTATGAGTAAAAGTTACAACACCTTTCACATTTCCATGCGACAATTCACTTACAATTCAGCATGTTCATATGTTATCCAAATTAAAACATGTGATAATATTGTATTCTTTCTTTTCTCCGCTGTAACTGATTTGTGCATTGTGGATAACTGGCTTTTGCAGAGAGAGGGTGGACCGGCCTTCCCGCTACTTTGATTATGCGTATAGGAGAGAAGTTGTTAGGGTGATATTTGTGAGATGCAGAGAAAATTTGCAGACGGTTTGTGGAAGAGAGAAGAACAAAGCTTGGGAGGTTGATAGAAGACAAACCAAGATGGACAAGGTATTTCATATGCAACTTGTACACTTAACTCTTTCATATGCAACTTGTACACTTAACTCATAAATTAGCATAGCTGTGGTTACCTCTTCTTCTAAGGAGACCATGCTCTATGAAAAAGCTATTGCGCTAAGAAGGCAGCAAGAACTTATTCGTGAGGCAGAGGAAGCATGGTTGGCAAAAAGAGGAGCAACTGCTGATAAAGAGAAGAAATCTAAGAGCATCTCCATCCATATGAATCTTATTATTATTATTTTTTTTGTCAACGATAAGTTAATGACAGAAAGAACATCAGAGCTACAAACCCGACACCCTACCTAACTTAGGTAGAGCATCCGCCTTATAATTCAGAAGTCTAGGAATAACCGATAAAGTACAGGAAGAAACCCGGGCCATGAGTCTTCGAAACTCCTCTTGATGTGGTATGAACGCCGACCACTCCTCTGGTCGCTGAAAGATAGACCATGCTGTCTCATAATCTGTCAAGATCTTTACGTTTTATTTAGAGTTTCTTTATAATAAAAATATAATATTTTAATATAATATACTTTTTTAATTAAATTTTAATTCTACAAAAAGAAAGGGACCAATAATAAAATATCACATGGATTGAGAGTCTATTAACTTTTTCTTTCATAGTCTCTTAAGTTTCTTAATTAAGAGACTCCTCTCAATCTCTCTTCTTCCTTCTCATTATTTTTCATTTGTTTATTTTTAAGAAACTCTTATAAAAACCCCCAATGGGAATTGTCTAAAAGGAACCAAGTGTGATACTTCGTTCTGTTCACATAACAAATTTTGCTTGTTCTACTTCTCCTGTACAAATTTTATTTAATATTTTCTTTGGCTCAGCTATAACTCATTCATTAACTTAAATGATCAGTACAAAGTTTATTTTTGCAACAAAAGTTTCCAACCACTTAGGAAACAACTTGAGCCTAATGGTGTAGTCACTTTACAAATTCTTAAGGCACCAGGAATTGAACCTCTTACCTGTAATAGTAGGAGGGGATTTAAAAGCCAGTAGGCTAGTTGACAAAAAAAAAAAAAACTATCATTTCACCAAACTTTTAGAATCGTGTTGCCAAACTAATTGTCGAACCAATTATAAGACAACCAAAAAAACCAACCTCTCCTATGATATTATTGCACATAAGTAAAACTTATGAATGGCATTATAGTATTATGTATTTCTCTAATAATATATACTTATTCATCAATTTATTTACTTTAACCTAATTTTTCTAAAATTTGTGGCTTTTTAATTCATTTTTTTGGTACGGTCTTGGGAAAATGTCCAACTTAATTCACCTTAGCCACGGCTCTGAATCTGATCGATCTTACCCTTTTTTTCCAGACAATAAAATAGGTTGTCGTCAGCAGATAACAATAAACCGACAGTTTTCAATACTTTTGCCATGAATCGCCATTCAATCCAATTATACACTTTGGTAAATATCAGTTTTAATGGCAAGAAAGTTCTCTGCATATCTGCGGTTAGTACTCAACGCATGAAAAGTCTCATAATGAGAATGTTGTCAGCGATAAGCCACATTGCAGAGACTAATGGGTCGCTTCTTAGGTATCAACCATACACTTGTTTTATTAATTCCAGGCTCTAATACTTCAGAATTGATGAAAGAATCTGAATATGAATGTAGGATTAATTTTATTTATGTATATAACTTATTTTAAGGAATGTTTAGGGGAAAATGTTTGTTTATAAGAAATGCGAAAAACTATCTTATATTAAAAAAAAGAAAAGGAAAAAAAAAAGAAATTCATATTGAAACGTAGAGGAAGACAACTCTCTTTACACAAATTGTATTTTTCATGATTTCTTTTTCTGATTTTTATAAAAACATTACAAATCCCAATTCCTGAAATGCTAAAGACCCCTTCCCCATTTGCTTCATTTCCTCGAGAAGCTCCCTCAGTGACCATTAGACGGCCTGAAGTCAGTGTAGCCATTAATACCCGAAGATGAAAAACTTGGATTTGGAGAGTCCAATCCATAGTAAGTGTGAGGGTAATTAGCTGATGATGTTCCATCTTCCAAGTTATTGTTCCTCATAGCTAACAAAGCCAAGTCCATTTGCCACTGTGTTGGTGTTAAACCATCTGTTGCATATGGTCCTCGTGGAGTGTAACGGAATCCTTCTTCTCCGAAACTCCTGGACCTGCCATTAGACAATAACTCACCTGAGAGACATAAATCAGCAGCAGCAGCACCACCATGATGGTATGATGAGTACTGGCTGTTGAACATTTGGGGTTGTTGATTAAAGATGTTTCCATTAAACATCATGTTGCTGCACTGTTCGTCTTCAAGCAAATCATTGATGATATCGAGGTGAGGGAACTCGTCAGTCATCAAGGTTTGTGCTTGTTGTTGTGCAATCTGAATGTCCATGTGGTTCAGAGATCTGCTGCTAGTAACTGCGGGTGTGTAAGGGTTTCTGTTCATACCAATGTTTACAGAATTTGAAGTCCTTCCTGTCCACACGTGCCCATCTCGACTGAAAGGGAAGCTTGACTGATATGATGATGTCGGTGTTTGCGAGTAAGACGAAGATGGCAATGTGGATGGGACAACTCCATGAGAGTTTATGTGGTGGTTAAAACTAGATGATGAACCAAGAGCGTTACCGACTATAGCATGTTTATAGGATAGGGGGATGTATGTTTGTTGATTGTGTAGGGATGGATCGGGACCTAGACGACCAGCTGAGCTAACCGAACGAGGAAGGGATGTTGTTGCTTGAGCCGAGGAAGAGACAGTGATAGAAGTGGGTTGCATTGCAGGGATTATTGGAGCACTAGAAGGCCTTGATATAGTTGCTGTTGTTGCTGGCTGTTTTGGAGCAGAAATCTTTTGCACATCAGCTCTGAGACCAATACTTTGCGATTGAATATCTGAAGCGGGCACTCCTTGACTTGATGAAGGTGGTCCAGTTGCTGACATTACTTTCCTGTCTATGGTTGAAACGCTCTTTTTCTCCGATGTTGTCCGAGTTAACGGTGAAGGACTCTTGGCAACACTTCTAGGAGAAGATAGTACAGCAGCAGCCTTTTTCTCTTTAGGCCGATCCATGTCTACCGAGTTCACAATGGTTTGTGCAATGTTGTGCTCCTGAAAAATGAATGTGAAACGCAGACAAGTAATCGTAAGATTTCAAATTCCATGCATGAAACCAATAATTAAGTCGGTGATTATCTAATCTCCAACAAGAAAAGAAAAATAGCACGAGTGACCAACCTTCCCAGCAGGACTACGATTTTGAGCCCTTTCTGGCTCCTGGATGTGGGAGACAACAACCCACTCAGATTCACCAACATTGCTCGGCTCGGCAGAACAATTTTGACTCTTTAGGTCTGTTCCAAGTGTTGAAAATCGATCATCTGTTTCAACAGCTAAACTGCGGGCATCAGATATCTGTTTTACTTGGTTCTTTCCTCTGCAAATTACAAGGTGTT
The DNA here is from genome assembly GCA_023374145.1 of Lepidium sativum. Lineage (NCBI taxonomy): Eukaryota > Viridiplantae > Streptophyta > Magnoliopsida > Brassicales > Brassicaceae > Lepidium > Lepidium sativum. The sequence goes on along the minus strand of JAKUCM010009786.1, from coordinate 4,682 downwards.
TTATCATCAGGAATCAGCACAGACTAAAGCAATGGGAGCCCGGAACAAACTTACTTGTTCGGCGACTTCTGGTTTCTGAAATTCAAGCCATTCCCTTTGTAAGACCCATTAGTAACGCCCGACCTGATAGAATCATTAGAACAAGTCGAAGAACTATCGTCCATAGTGGACTGAGTCTTTCTTTCTGCATTTCCATTGGGTGTAGAAACATAAATGCCTTTTCCTCTGCTGCTCTCTCCTGATTGAGGAAGAATTTCCAAGGTGTCAGTATCCCAATGAACATAGCTACTGTCCCTATCCTCTAAATCAGGCAGAAGAATATCAGCTGAACCATCCACAGAATCAGATATGTCGGACACATCTCCAAGAGTATCAGGCTTTTCAACTGAGGATTGTGCTTTCTCTGTGACAGAATCCTTCTCTTCCTCATCATGTTGAATTACCTCGAGGTCCTTTTCATGTGTTGCCAAATTCGCCTTTTCTTCCTTCCTTTTGTCCTTTCCTTTATTTTTGTTTCGCTTCTGTTTTGCCTATAAATGCACAACCAAAGAAACTCCCATCAACATCCAACAAGTTGTACAGGAGAAGTAGACGAGCAAAATTTGTTCTCCGAAGGGCACGAAGTACCACACCTGTTTCTTCTTAGATTTTTTCTCTCTGTCAGCAGCTGCTCCCCTTTTGGCTCTCTGTTCGGTTTCTGCCAACCATGCTTCCTCTTCCTCCCGAATAAGTTCTTCCTGCCTTTTTAGCGCAATAGCTTCTTGATATGCAACCTCAATTTTGCTGCTGCAGTTCTCAGAATATTAATGTACGATACATAAGCACAGTAAGGAAAACACACAATGGCATTTCATATTGAAACATAGACTGCATTGTTACCTGAAGATATGGGCAAGAACATATATCTCCACAGTTCGTCTACCTAACTCAGTTAAACATCTCTCATCACGCTCAACGTTGCCCTCTTCTCCATCGTTGCCATCCTAAATTTGCATCGAAGAACGAAATCAAATATCTCAATACAAGTAACTTTCTAATGGATAATGCACAAGTCTCTGAAATTGGATAGTGGATAAGTCAATCGGAAAAAATGAGAAGAAAAATGAACACAGATACAATAACATATCATGAAATTAAAGCCAAAAATATACAATACAACCCATGTAGCCGACCTTTGTACGGTTTTGAGGAGCTTTCTCATCTTTTGGAGGCAGTGGCTCTAGAGCAGCTCTCTCTAGGAGTAATAGCACATCATCAACTAAGACAAACATATCTTTGTCCACACTAACAATTGGTGCTGGCAATTCCTTGGCGTCTAACAGTCTTGGCCTAGCTTTCTTGTTCTTAGTTTGGCCTTCAAGAGCCTTCAACCCACTATACACGGAATCCATCACCAAGGTTGATGTAACTTCCTTCTCTATGAAAAAGTGTTTTACAACTCCTTTTAGGATTACGTCCATTTTCTCTTTAGACATCCGACGCCTAGAATTTTGGTCCATCCCTAACCAGAAAACACCGAAGCTGCAACCAAAAATGATAATGCAGTCCTATTTAGAGAAAATTGCTAAACTTTGAGAGAGAAAGATATCACAAGAAATACAAAAGTAAGGCAACAGTACTATACTAGCTTGGTGTAAATCTTGGCCTTCAACAAGTGTGTTGAACTAAGAAAAAATTCCAACATCCTTAGGGATTTTCCGTCTCAGCATCTCAAGTTCCTTGGCTATCAAGACTTGTAAATCAGAGGTAGTGGAGAGCGACAGCCACCAAATTAAAATTTCAATTGAAACTAAAAGAAATTTCTATCTGACTCCAAACGCAAGGTGGAAAACAAGATATTCTAACAGAGCGTGGTCTCCTCCGAAGAAGGAGTAACCAGAGCTATGCTAACTTTATCATCACAAATAACAATCAATGTGATACCATTCCTGGGATCTGAAAGTGTTAAGGGTACAAGTTGCTTATGAAATACCTTGTCCATCTTGGCTTGTCTTCTATCAACCTCCCAAGCTTGGTTCTTCTCTCTTCCACATACCGTCGGCAAATTTGCTCTACGTTTGACAAATACACCCTAACAAGTTCTCTCCTATACGCACAATCAAGGCAGCGGAAAGGTCGGTCTACCCTCTCTCTGCAAAAGCCAGTTATCCACAATGAATAAACCAGTTACATCGGAGAAAAGAAAGAATATAATATTATCACATGTTTTAATTTGGAGAACATATGAACATGCTGAACTGTAAGTGAATGGTCGCATGGAAATGTGAAAGGTGTTGTAACTTTTACTCATAGATTTATATAGAGTCAATCTTGCATTACCTGATCACCTGAACTTGAGCGTCAATTGTAAGAGAGTCAGAATCATCTATAAAACCCTCCTTTAACTTATGTAACTCCATAAACTTTTTCCATCCCCAATCATGCTCTTTCTTCCAAAAACGGTGTAACGTATCTGCAAAAGGTGAGTTCAGTTGTCTGCATATATTAAAATGGGGGCTACCAAATTAAGAATCAAATAGCCACCTGAATATTTCGATTTTTTTGAATCTGTATTCACCACAGATATAGTAAACTGAGCGAAATGACTCCAGCCTGTCTCCAAGATAGCAAAAGAACCTACATGATCAGATGCCATAGAGAGGAAAAGGGCCATGCGGACCAATTGACAATAATACTAACCTGGAAGAAGTTTTTCATGGTTTGCAACACAGAGAAACAAGGAGAGATGATTACAGACATCACAACCTTGTGGATAAATTAATATATACCTGACACAATGAAGATAAAAGTAAAGAAAAAAGTTATGAGACTTAAAATCCAGATCACATGTTTTCCTTGCGAGACAAAAGACAAGGGTTACAAAGATAAGCATATGCCATGTACCATTTGTAACCGCCAGCTTCAAAAGCACTGCTACGTAGCTCCCTTTTGTTGATTTCTGAAAATTTCTCTATCTTCCATCTATGTTTTCCAAATAATTCAGAGGGTTTGAGACCTGGGAAAATAATAAATTTACATTAAACAGCTGAAACACACATATGAAGTATAATAAAGCACAAACATATAAAATTTCTTAACACATTTCTAGTATGATTTTACACTACCAATTGCTTTCAGATGCAAGCGTTTGCTAAATCAACGACAAGGAAAATATTAATTGATATGAGAAGAAGAAGAACAAGAAGGATAGACATCAGATATACGAGCGCAAAAAGGTAGATTCTCTGCCTTGCAACAGTAAGATGAAAAGATAACAGAGTCAGTATTAAAATTTACAACTTCATCCATAGCCAGTGTTTAAATATATGGCAAACTTTGCAAATACAACAACGGAATTATTCAATCACATCTGTCCAAACAGTTTCTTCACTTGTACAAAGTATGAAGAAAGTCATTTAGATGTTAGCCACACTCTAATTTTACCCACTGAGTACCTAAACAATACTCATGAAAAATCTTGCTGAAAAACACCTACCATTATCATCATCCTCATCGGTGTCCCAATAAGGAGGCGATGTTGATGAAGTCCCATTCTCCACTTGACCCGGAGACCGCCACTGTGAGACTGCTTCTCCCGGATCTTCATTAGCATTCTCCACTGATCGACCCACTCCCGGATCTTCATTAGCTGTCTCTGCCATTCCCTAAGATGAATCTTTCGTCAAAGCTCTCTCTCCTTCAACTATCAAAGATTATGGATTGGAAAAATAAATTAGATAATGGAATTCTGTAATCCCACTGACTATTGACACGGTAAGAGTCTATTGTATGTACTTTACGGAATAAAGAAAAGCTGAAAAAGGTCACTGAAATGAACAACGAACAAGCAGATAACACAGTCTTCAACTGCAACGATCATCTGCATCTTAACATCAACCAACATATTTATTTGGATCATATTCAACGATCTGGTTCTCTCAAACTATATCAATTCAATCGCTAACTAAAGGGAAATGAAAGTCTAAATCCGCAATTCATTTCTAGATTTGTTCCATGAGTTAAACAAATTCATGACTTAAATCGAAACCCTTAAAACCCAAATCAAATAATCTATGGGCAATAAACCCTAAATTCCAATCTTTTAAAAAAGATTGATAAAAAAATTAGCCGCAAAAATTAGAAGAAGACCCAATATATTTCATTTCAATGAACTACAATCTTCATAGAAACCTCTTTCACGAAGATATCGGAAACGAAACAAAACCCAGATGAAATCAACGATCGGAGAAATCAAAAACGGCTCTGGTATTAAACAAATTAAAAGACTGTAACCAGAACCTAAGCCTCGCAGAATCGAAACAACAAAGAAGCGATGAAGAAAAGCTTTAACGGAAATCGTGTAGATCGAAGCGAACCTGGGATCGAAGCGAAAGAGCAAAGAGAAGCTTATTCGTTGAATGGGTTAATGGCAGCTCGTAGAGATTCTAGAGAGAGAACAACCCAAAAAAACGACGGAAGAAAGAAAGAGAGATAAAATAGAGAGGTCGCACGAAACAGACCAATGTAAAAAAAAAACACTCACACAGAAAAAAAAACATTAACTTAATTAATTACTGTTAATATATGTTTTCCTTTTCATAATAATCGAGAAGATTACATAATCTTATAGTGGATCAAACTTTTGTCTTATTCATTTTTCCTACTAAAATCCTTTTTTCTTATTACATTTTTTATTCTAGAAA
>JAKUCM010009785.1:0-20814 GCA_023374145.1 Lepidium sativum | reverse complement strand
AGTTGTGTACCTACCTTTGACTGAGAGGATTGTGCAGCAGATGCGCGAAACTGTTGCAGTGTTCTGCGAAGTGTAGAACGAGTCATTGAACCAGCCTGAATTAGTTCTTGTCTCATTTTCCGCCGCTCCTTGGTAGCATGGTCGTTAATGTTATTTTGAGCTATAAGTAGATTCTCATGAAGCTCTCTTGAGAGTCTAGAACCCAAAAATGAGAACCATGAATATAAAGCTCATAAGAGAGTACAAATTCCCAACTCTCAGGTCTGGTATTTTGTTTCGTAAACCTTTAAAACAACCATATATTTTTACCTTAGATACTGACGTGACTCATTTAACAGGCTTTGATATTCTTGCTTGTACTGTTCCATGTCAAGTATGACCTCATTGATCTCAGCACTTGCAGAGCCGTAGAGTTCCCGAGCACTCTCGATGATATCACATGGAAGCCCCAATCTGTCAGCTATGTTTATTGCATTCGAACGACCTGACAATAATTTACAAGTTTGATTTGGTGAAATATATTAATCTAATTCCGGTTGAGGGGTAATAAACAGATAACTAAAGAGCATGTAGCTAAACCTGGTACTCCCCATAAGATTTTGAAAGTGGGTTTTAAGTTCAGGTCATCAAACTCCATGCAAGCATTCTCAAAGGCGGAATTGCTACAAATGGAAGATAAAAATAGTTAAATAAATACTCTTTAAAACCTGAAACGATCCAAGTAAAATGGCAGTTAAACCTGTATTTAAGTGTCTTAAGCTCTCCGTGATGTGTAGTTGCCATCGTGAGTAGAGAACCACTTTCAGCAAAGGATTCGAGAATTGCCATCCCTAATGCAGCTCCTTCAAGCGGATTAGTTCCAGCTCCAACCTGTTAAAAGCACAACAGTGTGAAGCAAATTCAATTCCAAATAATAGGCCTCTCACTGATTTCTCCCTTTTCCAAAAGTTAGACAACTTTAACTTACTTCATCTAACAACACAAGTGATCTGCATGTTGAATGCGAAATAATTTCCTGCAAGTTAACCAATATGAGTAAGAATGACATAAGTTTCAATATATATCAAAAATGCGGTATATCATAACTTATCATATATCTAAGCACTTAAAAACCATGTCATCAGTCCATTATTCATAGGAATCATTTGTTTTGAGCTTTATATGAAGAAATGGGAAACCTGTTGAAAGTAATGTAACCTTGTGATGAAAGGCATGACAACAACAAAGAATCAGACTTACACTAATTTGCTTCAAGTGACTAGAAAAGGTAGAAAGTGACTGCAGCAAAGATTGTTCATCACCAATATCAGCATAAATGTTGTCAAACCAAGGTAGGCGTGCAGATTCAGATGCTAGAACATAAAGACCTACAAAAAGAATTACTATCAAATTTTTTGATATAATTTTAAGAGATGGAACTTCTCTCTCTTCGGAGACCCATATATTTTTAGTGCAGTTTTTTTATTTACAGAAGAATTCGTAAATTTCATGTCTTACCCGATTTTGCCATCATTGCAGCAAGTCCAACTGATTTCAAGCAAATGGTTTTCCCTCCAGTGTTTGGACCAGTGATAACCAAAATTCTTGTACCCATGGAGATCTGGAAATCAGCTGGAACTGGCGGAGCTCCTGGTACAACAGTGTCTGCCTAAAATAAACTCTGTATTTATTACTGTAGCTTAAACACATAGTCAATCTACTGAATGCTCATAACAGGGGAACTTACTGTTTTATGATATTTTGCATTCTTCCGAGTCTGTCTTATGCTTTTCTTGTGTTGGTGAAGCAATAGAGGATGGTAACATCTAGGTAGATACAGCAACCATTCTTTTCTAGGAAGTGAATCCTCATTGGAGAAGTTTTCCTCCCGTGAGCTTTCTCCTGTAGACAAAGATTCAACCCCATTCTTAGGTGGTAAGTAGATATCAGGATGTGAACCACCATATGCACGACTGTAAGTTGCCCGAGCATTTATCTAGCAAGAAAAACACACTTTAACCCTCATTATGGAAAACTCATGTTACTGAGTTTTGTTTTAGTGGAAAAAGAAATGATTGGTAATAAAAGCATATACTTACCACATCCAGCTGAATCGAGTAGCTCAACACCAACTCAATTTGATCAAGATCAACTTGCATCTGTTTTGCTTGCATCAAAATGAAAAAAATGTTAAAAAGTAGAAGGAAAAAAAAACAGAACTCTAAATTTGAAAGTTAATACTCAATTACCTTTTCAGTTAGCATTGAAAGAATATCTGCCTCAGCCTTTGCAGCTGATGCTCTCGCACTTTGGAGTTCATCATTCATAGAGACAGCAGCAATTGGCTCTGCAGCAGTCCCTCCACCTGAATCACTGTAACACACATTACCTTCAAGAGATAGCATTTGAATAAAATCAATGAAAGAGAAGAATAACTTCTCATTGTCTTGGTCAATGGTAATAAACTCTTTGTTATTAAGTCATTTATAAGTTTGCATTCTAAAACAAATGAATCTTCTATGGTAACGGAAATCTACAAATTCAAATTATACCGAGAGAGCAGAAGACCATCAACAGAATTTAACTGATTTGAGCTTATTTGTATACACCATCTTCCATCGATGTCAGCGGCCACCTGGAATTTACTTTTGAATAATTAATAGAACTTATTTCAGAAAATGAAGATTTACTCTTTTTCTTATTTGCCATTTTAATGAAACGCTTACCATGACAGATTCGTCATCCTTTTGGCTCCTTATAACAGCATCCAGCAGTTGCTGTAGCTGAAGAGAGAGAACAAAAAGGTCTCAGATAAAATTACTTTAAAAGTTATTCTGCAAAAGACATGTATTTGGTAAGCAAGATATCTATCCTAAGAACTAAAATATCATTGAAAGGTTAAAAACTACTTTGACAATCTTCAATGTATTTCAAAATTACAGAGAAAACTAACTTGACCTTTCTTTCAAGTGTGCGCACCCGTTCCCGTGATTGTCTCAGGGCACTACTCTGAAACAGTAAAAATGAATTAATACAAGGATCATACATCTAGTCACAGTAGTCAAAGTGAGAGAGCAAACCGCAGAATCTTTGATTGATCCATCAGGATCTATAACTTGTTCAACAAACTTAACAAATGATCTATTTATCACAGGATGCAATATCTGCAAGAGAGGTAAGGAAACACCAAGAGAATATGAGGCTACCATAGTGTTAGATGTTAAAACGTATCCGAATTTGGAGAGAAATTTGAAAAATACCATTTCAGATATAGGCATAAATCGTTTGTACCATTCTCCATCTTGCTTAATGGCAGCTTTCAAATCAAGCTGTAAATTCTCGAAAAATCGAAGAAGAGAAGCCACTTCAAGTGCTTGGTCTGCTCGCAAAGACATCCTCCTCCGAGCATGACAAATTCCTGATTCAACCTTCACACAAATCAGTGTTAACGTCAAGCTAGAAAAGTGATAACAACGAAGATTCATTAATAAAGGGATTGAGGATGGATTTAATTACCAGAGAGATACGAATGTTGGAGAGGTCAAGACAGAAGGAACCATGTTGAAGCATTTTAATGGCGGCATCTGTTTCATCCAAAAGCTTCAAACTTTCATCGAAATTCTGGTCAAGAGACCAAAGCTTTTTCTGAAAACCAAACAATAATATCCGTATGTAAGTTTTAAAGCAGAAAATCAAAGGCTACAGACAAAAAAAAAAGAATGTAATCAAACCTTGGTAGCTTCGCGACCTAAAGAAGTACGAGCGAAAGAAGCGACGACATCGCAGAGCTTGTCCCATTCCAACACTCTCAAGCTATCGGCCTGACTTTTGGACTTTGAGCGGCAAACAAGAGTCGGAGAAGAAGAAGAAGAAGATGAAGATGAAGGAGTAGAGATTAAGCTCAGATTAACACTGTTTCTGTTTCCGAAAGAGTTTCTTACCACTAGGGCACCACAATTGCAGAAGGCTATCGATGAAGTCTGCATTTTTATTTTCCAATTGTAACAATCCAAATTCAATCAACCGAAGTTCCCAATTATCATATTTGGAACCTTATCTTGACAAAGAACATTTCCCCAAAACTTCTCTTCATTTTCACACTAAAATAGAAAATGTGGACATATCATAAAATTGGGAAAGAAAAGAACCATAAAGAAGAAGAATTATAAAGTGAAAGATATTTTAAGGAGGTTACAAAGTACAAACTCACAAAGCAGAACAAGTCTCTATTGTTTCAAAACATACATATAGCAATGTAATACAGATTTGAATCACAACAAATTTGGGATTTGAGAATTGAAATGAGAATTAAAGAGTTACAAGAGGCTCTTCGTTGGTTTTGGTGTCATTGGCTGCTGCAGCCTCCTCTTGTTTTGGTGGCTCAGTCTCAGTCTTCACAGCTTCCAGTGCTGGCTCAGCCTCAGCAGGCTTGGCTGGTTCAGTCTCAGCAGGCTTGGCTGGTTCAGCCTCAGCAGGCTGTGCTGGCTCGGCTTCCTTCTGAGTCTCTGCTACATCTTCAGCAGATTCTTCCTTCTTCTCTGCAACAACTTCATCTGCTTTCTCCTACAAATCACCAACAAGAACCAAAAGAATTACACATCTTTCTTTACCCAAAAGATAGACAAAGATGAATGGAAACATATATAATTGATCTATAAACCTGAGAAACGGTCTCGGGTTCAACATTCTTGGACTCGACGACAACGTTTTCAGTCACGGGTGAAGTTTCAGGGATATCAGACTCCTTAGGTTTGCTCGCACAGCCTCCCATGGTGTTTGATTAAAGAAATAGGTTTGAAATAAATTTAGAAATAGGGAAGAACTGTGGAGCCAAAAAAAAGGAAACTCCTTATTCGAGGCTGTGCAAATGTAGGAGAAGGCAACAAAGAGATATATATAGTTATTGTAGAGACACAACAGAAGCTATTTCAGGTAAAATACTAAATATTCATGTCACCGTAGATTCTTTATGGTTCTTCTCTGTCAACGACCTATTTAACAGGAGAAACAAAGCTCTATTCTCAACCACTCTTACGTTTTCCGTTTTAACCACACTTCTTCACAATAAAGAGTGAGAAATAAAAACGAAAATAACAAACGCCAAACATAAAGACCAGATCTGGGGCAAAAACTCTTTTAGAGATTACATTTAAGATCAGTTTTTCGTTTGAAAATTATCATCATTGTAAAATAATACGAAAAAGATGGAAAATGTCGATGAACTTTACTGAATCAAAAGAATTATTTGTCAGCTACCATAGCTTCTATTGATGTTTGTCAACACCGACGTCGGCAGATGATTTGGTTGCTGAAGTTTCCTGGAGCGCACCATTCGAACCAGTGTTGACGAGGCCTTTGTACATTGACAAAGCTTGAGCGATCATGTTAGCAGGATTTGCAGCAGAACTCGGAAGCAGCATAGTTGTACCCTGACAAGAAAAAAAAACGTTATATGATTAGATAGTCCTGAAGAGAGAACGAGATTAGAAAGTAGATGGGATCAGATAATTAATGGAATTTGGTATAGTTGTGTTTTGTTTACCTCCTTAGCAATATTGCCAAAAGCTTGAATGTATTGCTCTGCAACTCTCAAACTCGCAGCCTGCATATTGTACCAAAATTAAGTATATGAGGTCTCAATTTTGGGAAGCAAAATAAGTAAATTTAAAGTCAACATTTACAATTCCATTAAGCCACAGAGATCGCTTATCTAGCATCTAGAGAGAATTGTTTATCGGAAAACGTTTGGCTTCTGGTGTGAAACCAAACCACATTTGAAGGGTTAGCAATAAACGGCTAATAATTTGATTGAACAGTATTAGCACCTAAGTAAATAAGCCACTAAATTCAAAATTGTAGAAAACCATGCTTAGAAACCGCTAACTATCTCATGAACTCACCTCTACTCCACCAGTTGCCTTGAGAGATTGAGATAACATGGCCAGTCCCTTGGCTGTTGCTTGTGCTCTAGCTAATATTGCTTCTGCTTCACCTGGAGAGTAACATCACAAAAAAGAAGTACATAAATGTTACAGTGACACAAACTAAACGATGTATGACATCTTGTTATGATGAGTTCATCTTTTTCGACCTCAAATGCTTACTAAATATATACTAACCTTGTGCTCGATTGACTTGATCCATCATTGCAGCTTCTGACTCCAAGATTACAGAACTTTTCTTACCATCAGCGATATTGATATGCGCTTGGCGTTCTCCTGTATAGTTAGTAAAGCAAGATTATAAGAAACTAACAGAGCAGGCTTTAATGTGGTTTGATAGCAAATAAACCGAAAAGGAAAGAGGGCAGTTTTGAGCCAAGGATTTGAAAGAAATGAGCTGCAGTAAGCACTATGTTCAAGCCCATAACAAAAGTGTTCAAGAATAAAACATGCAAATTTTTACCTTCAGACTCAAGAATCTGGGCTCTCTTTCTACGTTCAGCTTCAGCTTGCATTTCCATAGCAATCTTCACTCCCTTAGGAGGCATTATGTCCCCTGGATGCATATGAATTGGAAATATGGAAAAAGGGTATCTAACCAACACCAGGCAAAAGTCAATAGAACATAAACTAACTCACTTATTTCGTAACGAAGGCACTGAAGACCCCAATCTTTTGCAGCAACATTGATGGATTCCTACAAGAACAATTCCATTTCACTATGTTCAGATGATGTCGATATCCAAGACATAGACTACATGCATAATCCATTCCCCAGCTGAAATTTAAATACTCATCTAACAAAAATTAAACTCAAACTCATAGCCAGTTATCACGAATCGACAACTGTACAGTTAAACAATTTGAACTGCGATCTTTGGTAGTTATGTAACACCCACTACAAATTCACATTAATATCAATGACCATGACAATGAAGAATCACCAATTTTCAATTTGAAACGGGCTCAAGTAAACTGAAGCAAAACAAAAATAGAACTAGAAACAGAGAAGCAAAGAGAACGAACCACGATCTTCTCATTAAGAGTGTCTCTTTCTTCAAAAGTCTTGTCAAGCGTGATTTTCCCGAGCTCACTACGCATTGTAGTCTGAGCCAACTGGACAACAGCGTAAATAGGATTCTCAACGCCATAAGACGCCAGTTTAGGATCCACAATCTGCAAAAAGCTTAGATCAAGCGATTAGGAAGACAGCAAAATTAAAACCAACTGTCCCGAAAATCTGAAAACGAAGAAAGAAATGAAAGGTAACCTTGACGTATAAAACACCGTCAATATGGATGCTAACATTATCCTTTGTAATCGCAGTTTGATCACCAATCGGAATCGCTTCCTCCTTGAGTGAATGAACATAAGCAATACGATCCACAAATGGAACAAGGAAGTGAATCCCCGACGGCAAAGTCTTGACGTATTTACCAAACCGCTCGATCACACAAGCTTTCTTCTCCGGCACAATCCTGATTCCCCAGTTCACCGGCGGGTTAATGTGGTAGCTGGAAAAAAATCAAACAACCAATTAAGCCTTACTGCAACCTAAAAATTTGAAACGCCTCGAGTAATCGTTCAAATTTTCACAAATTTCTATACCTGTTGAAAGAATTGCTGGGAGAGGAGAACTGGCGGACGGTGGTGGAGGCAACGGATGGCGGAATAGCAGCGGAAGATTGACGGAGATACCTGGAAGCGAAGATTGGTGTCGGCGGCTTAACTAGGTAGCTACAGAAAATAGAAAGACAAGATTCATAGTGGCTAGCTTCGATTCCTCGGTTCAAATTTGGAAAAAGAAGTGAGGTTAAAAGAACCTGTTCAAAGGACTGCCAGTGCCGGTGGAGCTGAACTGGCGGAGAGTGGTTGTGGTGTTCGCAGCGGACAACTGACGGAGAATGTTGAGGGAAGCTACGGCGGCGTAACCGCCGGATCTTGAACAAACGATTTGGTTCATTTTTATAGCTGTAATCAAAATTTGGGGAATGAAATTAAAGCCAAACTGAAAACACTCTGATTAAACCTTTTGAGAAGTTTAAACTGAAAGATCTGTATTAGTATTTATAAACACACGAATTACAGGACTTGAGGAGAAAGTCGTGCTTAGAAAGAAAAAAAAAGGGTGTTATATAATATAACTTGGGGAAGTGTCAATGTCAATAAAATAGAGCGATTGAGCAAATAAGGAATTGTGTAAGCTTCAAGCCAAAGCAAAAGAATAACCCTATAAATTGCGAGATTGAGCTTATGAGGAATTGTAGGTATGAAACTCAACTATATATTATGTGAATTGTAACTAATTGTATTAATATATTCGATAAAATATGACTTGACCTTCTTTATTTGTCATAAAATGGCTAATTATTCGGTAGTTGATGTGCATATGCATTACGTGATAAAACTCGAAAATAGTCAGACTTGACTTGTTTTTTTTTTTTTGTTTTTTCTAAAGACTAGAAACTTTGAATCAAATTATCAAACTGGTTTGGGATATAGCTTAAGAATTTACAGAGTTATTGCCTCGAAACTATTCAAATGTTTAAAGCAAAGTTGCATCTCTTAAGCATTGAAACTTCTCTAAATCTTATGATAGTTACTGATCTAGTTGGTTGGCAATCTCTCCGTCTAATCATTGAAAATGTGGAGATTTCGTTTTATTTGTTTCCTTGTTAAATTCATATTTGTGAAAGGCCCAAAATTTTTTATCCAAAAATGATTACCCATTAGGTTTAAATTAGTGATAACCAATTTGCAAATAAAAAAAACACAAACAATTTTGAGCTGATATGTGGTACTTTTATATAATAAAGCACAAATTACTTTTCCAAAAACTGACATCTCACCTCAAAAATGCATAGTTCCCTTTTCTTCTAATTAATTTTTATTAAGAAAAAACCCATATAATTAACAAAAAAATTGAACAAGATCGTTCCCTCAAATTTTCTCACAATCTCCAAATTCTCCACTTCTGAGCACCTCTAATAAAAGTTATTAGAAAAGTTCTTACATGAGTTTTTAGAATTAATAGGTTTTAAACAAATCAAAAGAGGTTATTATATTAGAACCGGTTCTTATTCTAGAGACTTAAGAAATGATTCTTAGTTTGTGGAGTTGGGATTGTTTGTGATCTTTTTTCTGTTGTGCTTGTTTTGAAATATTACAGTGATAGCGCTCGTTTCCTCTAGAAAACGATACCTACATCTATTAAAGAGAGCGAGCCTGAAATTGGTGTAGATTTGAGGATTGGTCAAAAGCTTTGGACACATGATTATGCAGGTGTATATGGAGCTATTTGTGGTTATGATTAGAGTCAAGAAGCTAAAAAGTTGGTAAGTGTTCTGACAATTATATAAACATTTAAAGTGAAATTTCCCCCTTTTTACTTTGCTTTAAGTTATTTGTTGTGATCTGCATATTGAGATCGAATAATTATGTTATTGTGTTACCATGTGATTGTGAGACCTTAACATTAGGATAATGTGTCATGCATAGACCCAACTTGCATCTCATCATTGAAATTTTCTAACTTTGGTGTGTTAGGTTGTTTGAATCATTACCTTAGCATCTCTGGGTTATTCACTTTGATTCATTCACCATCACCTTAGTTTTCTTACTTTGACTTTCTTCTTATCCTCGTTTGAGCTGAAGAATTGACTCTCCACTTCATTGAGCATTTTCAAGTTTCACCAAGATATGTGGAGCAAAGACATAATTCTCCTTTTCAACACTTTATCCACATTGTCTTCATTGTTATTTTCAGAAGATCTCCATTATTCTTGAATGCACCTAAAACCTTCCTTATTTAAGGTACAATGTGAATGAGTTTGTGAAGGTTTAGTGGTGCTCTTTCTTGTGATGCAGTGAGGCTAAGATATATCTCTTTGGAGGCTGCATTACATCTTGGAAACTTGCGAGTGGAAAAGATCTTCTTTTTGTCATACCAGATGTTGTCTTCCTCTCTTTGATTCTCTTCTTGTCCGACAAGTCTTTGATTCTCTTCTTGTCCGACAAGTCTCACTACCTCTCTTTAAATTTTTTTTTTTTATTTTAAGAATAAAAGTGGGATTCTACCGTTGGTACCCCTAAAAACTTAAAACCAAAACAAGAGTTCTTAACTTATAACAAATCATTATTTTCACTAAAAAATGTTAAGAACCTCCAATAGGGTTCTAATGGTTGGAGGTGGTCTTACTTCTCTTCATCTCTTCTACAAAACCTTTGAAAAAAAAAATCTCAATTATGTTACATTATATATTCCCTAGCAAAAAAAAAATTTCAACCATCCATCAAACTTTATTTTATCCTCCCACATCTCTACCTTCTCTCACTTCTCTTTAAGCATACATTTATTGTTGCTAATCAGTCATCATAGTTTCTCCAAACCCTAAAACTATTTTTTCTCCTTCTGGAAGCGTTTTCATATTCTTCTTAATTATATTCCCCAATTGATTCTAATGTAATCCAACAGGATAGTAACCTTTTGTTCTGTTGATTCAAAAGATAGCCAAAATAGAAAGTTCTTCTTAGAGATTAGAGAATATCAATGCTCTCAAACTAAAAGTTAATAAGCCAAAGATTTACTAAAATTTCATAATCAAAAGTCTAACTTGAAATCAAACGAAAGACATCTCTCTTACATAAGAGAATTATTGAAACAATAACTAAATCCTCAAATTAAGGACTCTTAAGCAAAAGTTAACAAACTGAAACAACATAGGTAAAATATAGGGAAATGCTAAACTGAAATGAAGGGAGATACACTACATCAGGTCCTCGGGGTAGGAGAAGATTTGTCCCTGAATCTGCAGTGGTTTCGTTAGAAAGAAACGATCATAGGTGTTTAACGTTGAAAACATTGGACGTGTGTATATGTGAAGGAAGCTCCATCCTATAGACGTTAGGACTAATTCTCTCTAGTACCTTAACCGGTCCAGTCTTGCGTGACTTTAGTTTGTTGTATTCGTGAGCTGGTATGAAATCCTTACTGGAAAATCCAAACCCAATCATATATTTCAAAGATCACCTCTCAAAGATGTTTATATGCTGCAGCTTTATACTTGGCTGAAGATGCCTCCAAATTGGCGACAACTTTGGAATGAGTAGACGACAGCGAGTCAAAACAAAGCCGAGAGTTGTTCCATGCATCCGTGTCTTATCCGATAGTGAAGATATATCTAAAGGACCACGTGGAACAACACCGTAGACAACCTGAAATGGTGATAGTCCCAAACTGCAATTTGTTCCATGGTTATGTGCAAATTCTTCTTGTAAAACCGTAAAAAGGAACTGCGGATCAACAATGAATGAATTATCAACAGTGTGTTGTTAAGGAAAGCAATTGAAGTCGAGATTCAACAATCTCTTTCCTTAACTCGAATTATCACCTGCAGTGTGACAATTTTCAGTGATATCGAATCCCAAGATAAAACCAATAATGTATTGATTTCACAAATACTTGAAACCAATACCAACGAACGAAAACTCAATTTGTACTCTCGAGCACTTACTTAGTTGCAGGGAATTGAGCTTTGGGTTGTGTATTTTTGTTTTGAGAATCAGAAATCGCAATCACCAAAAGAGGGATTTATATATTTATAGAGGTATGAGACTTCTTGTTGAAGTATTTTTCCAAAAATATCGATTCAAAGGCGTGGAGGAGAAGGTGGGTTTGTTACCGCGAATCTAGGAAGACTCAGTCTTTTTGTTGTCGCGAATATAGGGTTTTGAATTCGATTTGAAAAAGACTCGGTCTTGTTACCGCAAAAGTAGGAGGTCGAATTTGAACTCCCAAAGACTCGGTTTTAGGCGTGGAAGGAGGAGACTTGAATTCAAATCCCACAAGAATCGGTCTTCACGCAAATGTAAGAAATTCAAATCCCACAAGACTCAGTCTTGTTTGTTTTTCGTTGAAGGGAGAAGAAAATATCTTCTTCACTTAGCAAAACCAATCCGACCAATCAATTTAATTGAACCAAACCAAAATTGATTTTAATTTTAATTTACAAATTTTTCCCAGAAAATTAAACGCGCACGGAGACCCCTTCAGGGTCTATTACCAAGACCCAAGATCCAAGACCCCAACCCAAGCCCATGCCCAAGCCTGAGCTTAGCTCGACACGACAAGGCGGCGCACGCGCGTGTGATCTTTTCGTCCTTACTCACACACTTTATAGTGTTATCCTTTTGAACAATGACATAAACATGTATTCATATATACAACTCAACAATAACCCAAAATTTCAATGTGGGAGAAAAGGCATGTTTTTTCATTAAAACTAGTTCAATCTTGTAGGCCCATTAGGCCCATTTCAATTCACACTCAAACAAATATTTTGAAGCCCAAATGCTTTAAATAATGATCCAACGACCCCCCAAATGAATAGAAATTACTCTAGAGATATGCAGACTCGATATAAAAACTATGCTCTAAACGATATAAACTTTAACAAACTCAACAATACTAGACACAAACTTGACTAGACTAGACAGACTTTCGAGAGTATAAGCAAAAATGTAGTTGTATCTGGTAGGTTGCGTTTTTCAGCTTTGAGATAATCATCTTTAATATTTGTCGGATTTACTTGGCCGGGAGGTGAACATGATGTCTTGAACCACTCGAACTTTAATGTAAACCTAGACAACAAGTATCACGCAACAACATTTTCTGGTAGAGTTTTGTTCTCTATTTATGTTCATTTTGGCCCTGAATATTTTATGGTTTATCGTGAGTGAATTTGGAGAAATTAACCTAACTCTCATTCTCCTAAAAACGGCCACATTTCACACTCACTAGGTGATCTGCCAAAGTTGCATTGCTATATCCCTCCAAAGTTGCAGGCTCTTTACCATAGTCCAAATCGTCGTCTTTGGTATAACATAAGTTGTTCAATACTCTAGTTATGTCTTACCAATGTTTATGTCCTGGATTACTTGTGTAGCAACTTAGTACATTTATTGTGTGCGCTAAATCAGATCTAGTACAATTTCATAAGTACATCAGACTCATGATTACTCTTGCATACTCCACTTGTGATACCATTTCACTAGAATTTTTTATCAGATGAAGTTGAGCATCGACAGGAGTATACATTCAGCATAATGGGCTTGGGATAAGGTAATACCTTGAGTCGTCCTGATGATTTTAATCCCTAGGATTACGCCCGCAAGGCCCATGTCTTTCATATCAAACTTCTGTCTAAGCATGTTCTTAGTCTGAATGATTAGTTATTTTTTACTACCTATGATGAGCATATCATCTACGTATAAACATAGAAGAACATACCCATATCGAGTACATTTTGCGTAAATACATTTATCACACTCATTTATGTTGAAGCTATTTGCTTTCATTACATTGTCAAACATCTCATGCCTTTGTTTTGGAGCTTGTTCAAGTCCGTACAATGACTTTACAAGTCTACACACTTTGTTTTCTTGTCCGGGGACAACGAACCCTTCAAGTTGCTTCATATAAATCTCCTCTTCTAATTCTCCATTTAGAAAAGCAGTTTTCACATCCATTTGATGGATTTATAGGCCTCTTAATGTTGTTATACCAATCAACAATCTTATTGAAGTCATTCTCGTTACCGGAGAATAAGTGTTAAAGAAATCCAAACATTCTTTTTGGCGGAATCCTTGGACCACTAGCCTAGCTTTGTAGTTATCTACCAAGCCATCAGTTTTCAACTTTTTTTGAAAATCCACTTACACTTGAGTGCTTTAAATCCTTCAGGGAGATCGATTAACTCATAAATATGATTTTGCTTAATAGAGTCCATTTCATTGTTGACGGCTTCCTTCCAAAGAGGTGCATTTGGTGTAGTCATGGCTTCTGTGAATGTTCGAGGTTCGTTTTTACAGAGAAAAACCATCACAAAATCATTACCAAAAGATTTTCCTTACGAGCTATCTTGCTACGTCAAGGTTCATGTTCTGCTTCTTCCAAAACTCCAGGAGCTGAAGTACAGGAAGGGCTTGCTTCACGTGCATCTTTATGCTCACATTTCCTCTTAGGATGTGACTTATCCTTACACGAGAACACATTTTTGAAGAAGGATGTGTTGCGTGATTCCATCACAGTATTTACATGGATATGTGGGATGTTTGATTTATGGACCAAGAACCGATAAGCACTACTGTTATGCCATATCCAATGAAAATACAGTCCAGGAACTTTGGTCCAATCATGACCTTTTTCGGAGGAGGCACTGCCACTTTTGCAAGACACCCCGACACTTTAAGGTACTTATAAGAAGGTACAATATCTTTCCTAAATTTATAGGGTGTCTTTCCTGTGACTTTTTGTGGAATTTTGTTAAGAAGATAACCAATAAGCAGTGCCTCTTCAAACCTATTCCGTTGATAAGTGGTGAATATCGACATATAAATGAAAATGTGGGTTGTAGCACCAATATCGTACCACCTATCTTTGGTTATCTCATGGCAGTTGTTTGCCTCCGTAACCACAACACAAAGTTCAACCTCGGTCAGATTATCTACATAGTTTGCCGCTTTCTATTTTCTTGGACATTCCTTGGACATGTGACTGTGCTTACCACAAGAGTTGCATTTACCCTCGAAGAGTTTTCTCTGCTCAGTAGCAGGGGCGGGTGCAGGAGTTTGCCTCTTGAAATTCTTCCCATTGGGCTTCAAAGGCGCGTTCCCAAAGGCCTTGCCTTTCCCCTTGTAGTCCACGTTTTTGTTGTGAACAACCACATTCACGCTATGTTCTTTCCCGGGTTCCTGTTTTCCGTGTTCAACCTTTGGATCAAGTCTTCTAGCGTCATCACCTTCCTCGTGTGCTTGAGGTAGTTCTTGAAAGTCAGCCAGCTTGGAGGAAGCTTCTTGATGAAGCAGTTGACTGTGAAAATATCACAGACCGACATCCTTTTCGATGTGACTTGTTGACAAATCCACTAGAAAGCCTCCACTTGTTCCATGAATGGCTTATCATCCACCATATGAAACTCCAAGAACTTTTCCGTTGCATGCTTTTGGCATCTAGAATCTTCAACTTTGTATTTCTTAACCAATGCAGCCCACATGGATTTGGTGACCTTTTGGTCGCAGTAAGAGCATACAGTGGCTCCACAAGACGACGTAGGATCCATCTGTTGGTCATGTAGTCTCCTTGGTTCCAAGCATCTATGGTTCCAAGTGTATTGACGTTACTACATCCTTCTCCAACTTCGGGTTGATCCTCTTCGAGGTACCGTGAGAGGTGCATTACATGAAGATAGAACTCCATTTGGTTTGACCACATCTTCCAGCTTTTACTATTGAACATCTAAGGCAATAAGTCTTGGCATGAAGTTTGAAGAGAAGCGAAAGCTGGTTAAGGCGGAGGAGGAGCATGAACGATCTTCTCACTCACAACTTTTTCCCTTTTGTTTTCTCTTTTGCAGCCAGCTCAACCTTCTCTTTGTCTGCTTTTTTCGAATAAGCCGGGAACAATTCTCTTCGAGCTATCTCATCCGTAAGAGCTAGTTCAATATTGACAAATTGAACATCTTGGACATTGGTCTCCATTCTCCTGACACATATAAACAAATAGTATCAATTATCAAGATTTATTGTTATGAACGCTATAACAAATTTAGAGAAGGTAAGTTCAATGTATATAATGACTCTGTCAACAGTTTGTTTATGTGTTTTCAAAATAGATAACAAACTCGAAATAAGAAATCTTTTTTTTAATAAAAAAATCAAAACTCGCAAAAATCGTTTTGCTCAATAATTTTGGAAAACGATTTGCACAGAAAAACAATCACGAAATAGCTTAAGAAGAAGTAATTCGCGAACTTAGAATCAAAATATATTGGTTATATGTCTGTGTGAACGTTTTAGAAACGAATCATAGATTCTATAATTGTCGAAATCTCAACGTTTTTAGCGATGGTTAATAAGAAAAAATGGAGCTATTTATACTATTAAACCCAAACTTTGATTCAATCCGTATAATCTTATTTAAAGATTCACAGATCCTTGTTTTAACAACACAGCAACAATTCACAAATCTAAAGAATTTTCATTCGAGTTAAGAATGTGGAACCCTAAAAAGGGAAGTGCGGATCAACAGTGCATGAATCGTCAACATTGTGTTGTTAAGGAAACCATTTGGAGTCGAGATTCAAAAATCTCTTTCCTTAACTCGAATTATCACCCGAAGTGTGACGATTTTCAGTGATAATCGAATCCCATAATAAAACAAATAACATATTGATTTCACAAACACTTGAAATCAATACAAATGAACGAAAACTCTATTTGTACTCTTGAGTACTTACTTAGTTGTAGGGAATTGAGTTTTGAATTGTGTGTTTTTGTTTTGAGAATCGAAAATCGTAATCACCAAAAGAGGGATTTAGGGTCGTATATTTATAGAGGTAAGAGACTTCTTGTTGAAGTAGTCTTCCGAAAATATTGATTCAAAGGCGTGGAGGAGAAGGTGGTTTGTTACCGCAAATCTAGGAAGACTCAGTCTTCTTGTTGCAGCGAATATATGGGTTTGAATTAGATTTCCACAAGACTCGGTCTTGCCGAACCCCCCAATACCCAATCTTAGGCGTGGAAGGAGGAGAATTCGAATACGAAAATTGTTTTTAATTTTAGTTCAGAAATTAATCCCAAAATATTTAACTCGCACAGAGACCCGTTTGGGGTTTATTACCCAAGACCTAAGAACAAAGACCCAAGAGCCCAAAACCCAAACCCAAGCCTGAGCTCGGCTCGGTGCGTTGGCGCGCGCGCGTGGTCCTTCCATCCTTACTTACACACTCCATAGTATTAGCCTTGTGAACAATGACATAAACATGTCTTTATATATACAACTCAATAATAACCCACATTTTCAATGTGAGACAAATGACATGTTTTTTCATTAGGACTAGTCCAATCTCGTAGGCCCATTTCAATTCACACTAAAAAAAATATTTTAAAGCTCAAAAGCTTGAAATAATGGTCCAACACTTCTTGTGGCAGTTTTATTTCCCAAGACTTGATGTTATCACCTCCTAAACATCGAAGCATGCTGCAAAGTGATATCCAGACTTGATAAGTCGTGCTCATATCAAGACTTGTTCCTAATAGTTTCCAAAGTGATATCCAGAAGTGGCTTAGGAAACATGTATCATGATCAGACATAATGGAGCAAGGAATAGCGTGAAGACGATAAATGCCACGAAAGTAGAGATGTGCTACTGTGACTGTGTCTATCCTTTTCTTACAGGCTACAAAGTGTGCCCTTTTTGAGAAACAATCCACTATCGCAACGATGGAGTCGTTTTCCTTCTGAGTGTGAGGAAAACCCAATACGAAATCCATACTTACATCGGTCCAAGGCCGTGTCGGTATTGGTAGAGGTAAATAAAGCCCAACATTTGAAGCTCCGGCTTTACCAAGTTGAAAAATCCTGCAGCGTTCGACATAGCAAACTACATCGCGGCAAAGGTGTGGTGACAAGGTAAAGTGTTCTGTTGCGCCCCACATAACCCTTATTATGCAAATCAACAATGATCTTTTGTCGCCAATTGATGTCGGGAACACATATCTTATTTATTTTTAAAATAAAGTCGTAACATATTGTATAATTAGATCGTAATCCAAGCTTCATGTCATGTAAAATAGGCCCGAAGAATGAATATGTAGCATATAATTCAGCAAATGATGCAAATCCAGGTACGAAAACATAAAGTGTATTAACCAAACATTGTTTGCGGCTCAAGGCATCTGCAACCTTGTCGAGCTTCCCTTCTTGGTGCCCTATACTGAATGTAAACTGTTGAAGGAAGGATATCCACGATGCATGACGAGACGATACTTTCACATGCCAGTCAAGGTGCTTTAATGCGTCATGATCTGTATACAATATGAATTATGTGTGGTAAAGATAGTGCCTCCAATGGTTCACTTATCAATGTCATAAGTGTTGTATATGCTCATAACACCTGCAAGTTTCTCACTATAAAAAGTGATTGTCGTCCAGCCTGACTTAATACTGCTATAGTGCCGAGTTTTGAAGTATCAGTGTGAACTTATAATGTCTGTGAGAACTCAAGTGTGTCTAAGATTGGGATTGTTGTGAGCTTAGACTTGATCAAATCAAAAGCATGTGTAGACTGAGCCGTCCAAACGAAAGTAGAGGACTTCAAACTCTTTGTTATAAAAGACATAACTGAGCTAAAATGAGACACGAATCTTCAAGAATAAGAGGCTAGACCATGGAAACTGCGGACCTGTAGTATTATCGTTGGTGTACGCCATTCACGAATTGTTGTTACCTTTGACAAATCATTTTCAAACCATTCTTGGACACAACGTAACCGAGAAACATAACCTCGTCAACTCCAAACTCACATTTTTTGTCTTGCCACAAACAACATCTCCTTTCTCAAAGACTGAAGCACTTGTCTCAAGTGGTCCTTATGATCTGTCTTATTTGTACAGAATATGAGTATGTCATCAAAGTATACAACCATAAATCGTCTAATAAATGGACGTACAACCTAATTGATAACCAACATAAACATACTTCGTGCATTCAATAATCCAAATGACATGACTAACCTCCCAAATAAACTTTCTCGGGTGTTTAAGGTTGTCTCCCACTCATCTGTCGGCCGTATATGTATTTCATGGTATCCACTCTTAAGATCAAGCTTGGAAAACACTGATTCTTTTCCTAGTTGATCCAACAAATCGTCAAGTTGTGGAATTGGAAAATGATATCTTACTGTTATCTTTTAAATTGCTTAACTGTCAAAACATATTTGCCAAGAACCGTCATTCTTGGGAATTAACATATTTTGCACTGCACAAAGGCTCATACTCTGTTGCACATATCCACGAGCTGATAACTCCTCAACTTGTCAATTCAACTCTTCATACTCTTGAGTACTCATGCGATGTATACAGAAGGTTCAGATATCTGAGGAGCAACAAACCTCACAACCTTCCCCAACATTAACACACTCCGAAAAAATAGAGGTTAGTTTAGTATTTCTTTAGTAGAGCTTGGTTGATATATATAGTCATTTGGTAGAGCTATGGTATTTCTTTGGTAGAGCTTGGGAGAGTTTGACTATCTTACTGTATTACTTGTTTAATTTCAGAAAGGACGAATGGTTAAGGAGCAGCAGACCTCACAGCCTATTTTCCCATCACTACGACTTCCTAAAAAATCAGCAGGTCGTTTGGTAGCTCTTAAAATGTTGATACAGTTTGATGGATTTTAGATATGCTTACATTGTTTTCCTTTTCGCTTGCAGAATAAATGGAGGTTTGAGGAGCAAGAAACCTCTGACCATTTGTCCCCAGCATTGAAAATTGTTAGGAACCCAGAGGTCAGTAGTCAGTTGAAATCTCCAATGCCAACTCCTTATGTGGATTTGGAGGAAACTTAAGAGAATTTCCAGCTTGCAATAATAAGTTTGCAAGAAGAAAACGAATGCCAAATGTTGGACAAAGCAATCGAGGCCGGTGAGGGCAAGGACTGGATATATATAGAGGATGCACTGCCCAAAGAATCTAGAACACGTACCCTCTCTGCAAACCATGTATTCTTAGAATTTTTAGACTATGTAGTATAGTGTGGTGGACTTTGGTAGAGTGTGATAGGATAACATGTTGTTTTAAACGCATAAATCCCCGTCCGAAGGAAGTTCTGTTGTTAGGACTAGTGCACAAGAGCACAGTGAATCGCCTATGTCACCTTATCAGACGTGAATTGTAAGTCCCTTAACTTCTCTGTAGGAAACTTTGGTTGAGTTATGGTAGATCTTGGTAGAGCTATGGTATTTCTATGGTAGAACTTGGTTGAGTTATGGTAGATCTTGGTTGAGTTATGTGTTTATTAATTACCAACATTTCCAAGGATAACTTGGTGGATGACGTGAGTCCTTTAGCTGAGTACTATCTACAATGTTGATGCCTAGACGTCCATGGCCACAAGATCAATACGGATGGTTAGCAGATCTGGTAAGTTCCTTGAATATGTTTCTTGAATAACAATACGTATGGTTAATTTACTTGGTAGACTTTGGTTGTGTTAATGTGACTTTGTTTTGCAGCATATAGCTAGCGGTATGAATATGTTCCGGCGAAGACCTATGTAGACTCCATCTCCGTATAAGGATAGGATAGCATTCCTTGATCCTCTTCTATGTAACTTATGGTGTAATGCGTACCAGGCCTTCGCGGTAAACCCCCATAAGTATATGTTTGAAGATTATATGTGACAAACGTATACTAGGTAAGCCCCTACATGGTGTCCAAAGAACAAAAAATGGTATTGAGATGTTGATACACTATATGTCCCTCATAATATCGTGAAAATTTACGATTGTTCCATCTCAGGTGTGTCGCATCAACAATTGATTGACTCAGTCATGTAATCTTTGTAGGCAATTAAATGGTTGAGTTATGATATATCAACAATTAGTATGTACTTGAGCTATGGTAGATCTTGGTAGAGCTATGGTTGAGCTATGGTATTTCTATGGTAAATCTTTGGTACATAAGTGTATTTTTGATTACATTTTTATAGGCCCTTTGCGTGGATGATTCCATATCTGCGTATAAGCATGCTTGCACCGGAAATGAGGAAACAAATTAAGGCGAAGGCGTTCTCTATCATTAAGGTTAAGGGTTTATCGTTGAACAAACAATCTGGTGACTGTGGCATTTACACTCTAAAATTTATCGAGTGTTTATCCTTTAAACAAGGATTTAAGGGACTAGATGATAAGTTTGTCCCTTTCATCCGCATGAAATTCGGTGTTGAGGTCATGAATGAGCTTCCACTAAGAGAGAAAATTTCATGCTCAAATACATATGCGCGTTTCGAAGATGTTAGTTAGAACGTATTGATTAAAGCGTCGCATGGGTT
>JAKUCM010009784.1:0-14799 GCA_023374145.1 Lepidium sativum | reverse complement strand
AGGTAATTACTATATTTATGTATCTATAACATTTCTTTTTAATTATTTATCATTAATTATATATTACGTATTTTATCACTAAAAACCTTATTATGAAAAAATTCAGTGGGATAAAAACAATAACGAGTGAAAAATAGTATAGTGATGTAATTTTCCTCAGAAAAGATAATTATAATAAGTTTCGTAATTGACTATGGCATGAACATGTTTTCTGAATGTTGTAGTGGGAACCGCTTTCGAGAACATATATGTTGCATTGTTTGTTGATCATATATATTGAATATCCACTTCTTGATTCTTTTCAAAATTTGTAGTGGGAAGTGCTTTCATCACTTTCATTATCAATTTCTTTTTGATACAGAGAATGAGAAAATTTCATCGTCATCTTCTATATCATTCAAACCCAAATATTTTTTTTGGGTATAGTTGATGTTGATCTCATGTATTTTTTTATCTTTGTCTTCAAGACTTTTCTCTGTATGATTTGGTTATTCATAACCATTTTTATGTATTTCTCTCAAATTCTTTTTTCTTTCGGAGATTCTTATCTTTTGATCTCACTTGTGTCCCCCTTTTCAACTGAACATTGGGTTCATTTGTTATGTTTCCATCATTTTGTTCTTCTGGAACAGTAACTCTTGATGAAACATTCACAGCGGGTATATATGATCACCCTTTTTGTATCGTTGAATGCATATGGTAACTAATTTGTCATCTTTTGTAAACGCACAGTTTCTGAACTTCCAGATCACGTTTTTTGTAGGGATATCAAGGTGCCACAACGACAGTGGCATATCATTGTGAGTATATATCAAATGCACTCGGTTTTAATTTGAAATTAGTGCCGCATCGTACAAAATTTTATGACCTGATATTGAAATGGGAGTTTTGTTCTCATTATTAAGGTCTAGCAATAATTTGTAACCGTTTGATTAAAAACTCAACCATGCCATTTTGTGTGTGAACATGCGGGACTAGGTGTTCAACATCTATTCTCAATGACATACAATAGTCATTGAAGGCTTGTGAAGTGAATTCACCAGCATTATCAAGTCATACCTTCTTCATTGTATAATCAAAAAATTGTGTCCTCAACATGATTATTTTGGGCAAAATAAATTTTGCAAAAACTATATTTTGTGTGCTCAATAAACACACTTCTAACCATATACTAGATGCATTAATTAATAGTATAAAATATTTAATGGGCCGCATTATGGGTGGATAGGCCCACATATATCACCATGTATTCTTTCTAAAATACCGGAGATTAATTTCTAACTTTGGCTGGTGATGGCCGAGTAACTAGTTTTCTGAGAGAACAAGCATTACATGGAAATTCTTTTGCTTGAAAAATCTTCATGTTTTTCAATGAATGGTCATTTGTATTTTCCACAATCTTTCGCATCATGACTGAACCAGGGTACCTTAAGCGCCCATGCCAAATTTTAAATGTACATGTAAACTTTGGGTTTACTGTAACATATGATTCAGTCATATTTATTTTGTAAAATATACTCTGGAGGATAAAGCTAGCAGTTTTTCCAATATACATTTCTTTTCTAACTAATTGATGTGATGCATAGATATTCAACATCATTTTTATTCATGGTTTCTATGTGATATCCATTTTTACAGATATCTTTGAAACTCAACAAATTTCTATAGGATTTCGGAGAATATAACACATTATTTATTTCAAATTTTGTTCCCCTTGGCATTGAGAAACAAGCTCTCCAGAGCCTATAATAATCTTTGGCATCACCAAATATATTATTCACGCTTCCAGCGAAATTTTTCCATTTTAAAGGAAGAGAAATAATTTTTATATTAAAGTATTGTGTGTATTGTAGCCTTATCTGCTAGACACATATCTCCATCTTTTTTTTCAAATCCCAACATTTTCTGATATAAAAATATTCATAAAAGATGCGATAATATAATAAAAACAAACATTATATTACAACACAAACTATTTTACAAACAAAAACAAGACATAAAACAACATTATGCAACCATAACTAGTTATACATCATGTCATACTTTCTTTTCAAGAAGGTTTTATTTTTTTTGGCTTTCGTTGATATTTTATAGAATCAACAACGAAATTAGCTACATCAATATGTATCATTATTTATATCATCAAAAGGCGGCTCGACTTCATGGTCAAAATAAGGTATGGCGTTGCCATAAACAAAGTTGGTTTTCCTTTTATTTTTTTTGTGTGACTCTTGGTGTAGATCAGCAAAATATTTTGGCGTACAGCAGATATGCGACCAATGCCCTTTCATGTCACACCTATAACAACTTTCCTTATGTTGCCTTTTCCAACTTCCTTTTCCTTTGACCTTTAATTATTTCTTTCATTGTTGAAATTATTACGACAAGACTTTCTTCCTTGTCCACATCCATATCCTCCTCGTCCACGACCACGATTACTACCACAACCGCGTCCACGCCATAATTATTATAATTTAAGGAAGTAACATTCGCTTCTAAGAATGATGTTGATTCAGTAGGACGGGACTGATGGTTTAGCATTACAAGTTCATTGTTTTGTTCAGCTACAAGAAGAACTTGCATTATTTCGTAATACTTCGTGTATCCATTTACCCGGTTATTGTTGTTGCATGACTACATTTCCAGGACGAAATATTTAGAGAGTTTTCTCAATCATATTATGATCACTTATTTTTTTCCCCACATAACATTATTCTAGAAGTAATTCTAAAAAGTGCATAATTATATTCACTCACACTTTTGTAATCCTGAAACCCCGAGATTCAGCACTCATGTTTAGCTTTTGGTAAGATCACATATTTCTGGTGATCAAACTTATCTTTGAATAATTTCCAAAGATCTGCAAGATCTTCTTTATATATATATATATATATATATATTCATCTTTTAAGCCATCATGGATATGGTGGACCAAAAATATCATAGCATTAGCTTTTTGATCTTCCGTAGTCGTTTTCGACTTATCGATGGTATAAAAGAGCTTTTTCCCTTTTAAGTGCATTATTGGTGAAATTGCCCATCTCATATAATTATTTATGGATATATCAAAGACAGTGATCTCAGGTTTAACCAAATTTTACATGATTTTTGCATAATAATCATAAATTTTATTTTTAATGCTTTCTATATAAATATATTTTTGCATAATAAACATAAAAACAACATATTATGACTAAACGTATAAAATGAAAATAAGCAACCAATTACAAAGAGATATAAAAACACAAATAAGCAAATCGATATTCATCCAAAATTCTATGTGGGTTTATTCACTAACGAAAAGTTCGTAAATTGCAGAGAGATTATACCAAAGCAAAAAATAGAACGCAACACATTTTCTTGCAACGAAAAAAAAACTTAAATTGATTTTATTTGAGATGGAGAAGAAATTTTTTGAATGAAGAGTTGATAGAAAAATGTGTGTTTTTTATAGATGAAAAATTGTATGTACCTGTTGGGAATAGTGATTAGAGCCACTGAAATTATATATGTGTATTTTATTTTATTTTTTCATAATCTTTAGAAAATATAACCAGATAAATTTATCAAAATTAATTATTTACAATAATAACATTATCATGAATTAATCAAATTATAGAGAGATATCATATATTAGGCATTAACTAAATTAATAATAATTTAAAATGCATTGTTTGTCTTCTGGACAAATTTATTTATTTTATTTATTTCTTTTGTTTTATTGTTCTTCAAGAACGTTTTGCAAATGTCTTCAGGGACATTTTATTATTTTACTGTTTTCTTGAAACAATTTATAAATGTCTTCTGGACATTTAAAAATATTGATATGAGAAGACATAGTCTATTATATGATCATTTGTCATTTGAGAAGGTATGTCCTACCATATAATCATGATCGTGGAGGCAATAGCCTTCCATAACGATTAGTTCGAGAAAAGCAAACACTAAACAAAAAAATATTTTTATAGAAAATATTAAAAAATATTTAAATTAAATTAAAATGTATAACATATATATACGGGGACTAAATCACCTATTATAAAAAGTATAAAAAATATTTTGACAAAAGCTAAATTTAATTTTGCTTTTCCGATACACGAGCACCGTGTGGATAACATATTATAAAATAATTAGTATATATTATATTTTGTATTATTATATAATGTTTGTATGGTAAAAAAAGAGAGATAAGCACGTCGTGGAAGTGAGGAAAGCTCTAATAATTCATTTCTTGTATTTTTTGTTGTTACATGAAAAAATAAGAAGACAAATATATATATATATATATATATATAATAATAGATGGAATGAAGCTAAAAAAAAAAAAATATTGCAAATATTTTTTTATAGGTAATTATTATATTTTGTGCATCTAAAACAAGGTACATCAGGGATCGAACCCCTTACCTGTAATTGTAGGAGGGGGTTTAAAAACCAGTAAGCTAGTTGACCCCAAAAATAAATAAAAAACAGCGTATGATTTTTTTATCAGCAATATGTTTATATTTTTTTGTCAACTTCACCTGGTTTTCTGTCCATTATCAATAAAGTCTAAATTCTCACTAATTTTTTCTTTTTTCTTTTTTCTTTTATCAACATTAAATTCTAATTGGTTAATTTATTAGCCGATCTTTTACGTAATATAAAAAATAGGATTCGATTGTATTTATAAATTGTCACTAGACTAAATTCAACTTACTCTCACTAATTCTCACTAATATTTGAGACATAATTAGATACTTAATTATTTTAATCATTGAATATATGTCTTATGGCCAATTGTGGTTGATATTATACAGGAAATCGAACAATGATTACTCAACTTCAAAACACGTTTTCTAAACTATTAGGCCACAATAATTATTTGTTCATCTCTTTTTCTTTATTACGCATTAAAGCATTTTTCTCTTTTGCTTTGACAAATATTTTATCAAATTTCACAATCAGTGAAAAAAGCTTGGCTATCTAGTGGCCAGCAGTATCAATTATTTTAAGGAACTGTTATAATAAATTAAAATAAAATAACAGTAGTTGTTTTCTTATTAAAACAATTGATGAATTTAGCAAAAAAAAGTAACGTGTATTGTGCAATAAGTGTAACTATGTCACTGATAATGACAATAAACTGTTAACTAAATAGTAAATAATAGTGTAATAAGAGACATGAAAGGAACTTGTAATTCAAAGAAAGCACAACAAATGGCTAAGCGTTGAGACAAAAGAATACGTAAAAGTTAAGAATGAGCTTCGTCAGCATCTTCATACTG
The DNA here is from genome assembly GCA_023374145.1 of Lepidium sativum. Classification (NCBI taxonomy): domain Eukaryota; kingdom Viridiplantae; phylum Streptophyta; class Magnoliopsida; order Brassicales; family Brassicaceae; genus Lepidium; species Lepidium sativum. Next base: position 9,532 of record JAKUCM010009784.1, on the reverse strand, counting down.
GGAATCTATTTGACTTTTGGTCCATAATGTCCAAACTCCAAACTATCCCTTCCTGCTAACACGTGCCCAAAGACTTCCTCTCCTTTTTACTATTGTATTTAATATTTTAATTATACATTTCTCAATTACCTAACTAAATTTAATCCGTTTTAAGTAAAATTAAAACACTTACATCTCTAAATCATCTTTAAAAAAGCATATCTAAAAGCGGTATGAGGATAAAATAAGGATTGTAAATTAGTGGATCATTTAAACTAATTGTAAAACCAACAAGAAAAACAGACTTGTTTGTCAAATTAAACTCGGATAATTCCTACTAATAACAACAATAAATAACCAAAAAGATGACAGAATAAGTATCCAGAAAATGATAAAACACCTATAATTAGGCAAATAAGTAAGAAAAAAAAAAGAGTTGTATGGTCACAAGGAAATCCACTTTTTTCAATAATTTACAACGGCCTAATTAAAGCCGACACGCTTGAAAAAAAGAAGAGACAAATCTTTCTAAAAATCCAGCTGTCCGTCACTAAAAAAAATGCGCACACAAATATACACGTATACGTCTACACAAAACGGTAATAAACTAATAACAATTTATTTATTAATATTAATAATCACTTTGATCAAATAAGAATAAAATCTCTCATCATCATAAAACACATTGAATCGTTTGATTTTGTTATCCTCCATAAACAAACAATGACCAAAAATCCACCGTCAGTCCCTCTCACTCCTTCTCTCCGCCGTGTTCCTCTCCTTCCCCGCCGCAGTCTCCGCCATCGGTGTTAATTACGGTACTCTCGGAAACCTTCCACCTCCAACTGAGGTTGCAAGTTTCATCAAAACAAAAACTTCGATCGACAGCATTAAGATCTTCAATGTGAATCCTGATATCCTCCGTGCCTTCGCCGGAAGTGGTATCTCCGTCGTTGTTACCGTTCCTAACGGTGATATTCCGGCGTTAGCTAACGGAATACAAGCTCGTCGATGGGTTTCAGCTAACATTAAGCCGTTTCATCCTCAGACGAAGATTAAATATATTTCCGTTGGAAATGAGATTTTGCTTTCAGGAGATGATAATATGATTAAGAATCTTTTACCTGCGATGAGGAATCTTAACAGTGCTTTGATTCGTGCTGGTATCAAAGATATTAAGGTCAGCTTTCTCTCCATGATTGTTTGTTTTTGGTAAATATATATTAGAATATAGTTCCATGTTATTGTTTTACAGAATTCAGATAAATTAGGAGTAATTTGGTAAAGTTACAAACTTTTGAATCTTAAAATCACGAAAAAAGCTCGTCATTATTAACTGTGAATTGATTGATTGGCGTGAAAATGCAATATTTTTGGATTTTTGTTTTCTTTTTAACCGAAATAATGCATTGATTACGCAGATGATGTTGGAAAATTTGAAAAAAAAAATTGAAAAACGAAAGCTGATTATGAGAAAGTTTTAGAAATTTACAAAGTTTTTTTTGTGTGTGTTCTCTAAATTTATCAAAAAAAATCAGGCAACCCAGAAATTGCGTGTGTTTATTTCTTTTTGAAAAAAAAAAATCGAAACAAAATTAGAACCATTTAGACTAAGCCACGTGAAGATGAACCAAGATCTGACCGCTTAAACAATCCCACGTACTGGTCTCACCGTCCAAGGTTGTCTTTAGATTCGGACCTTTTCTTTAGAACATGCTAATTTGACAAAACAGAAAATAAGTCGTAATGTGTGTCTGCCATGTCTTAACTTTCTTTTATTACATCATTACTCTTTAGAAAATCACATAATTACATACCAATTTCATTGAATCTATAAGACCAACATGACTGCTACGGACTGATATGTAACTAATTTCTAATATTCACGATTTCTTGCAATTGGTTTCAGGTCACAACCGCACACTCACTTAACATCATTGCTTATGACTTAACTGGTGCACCAAGTAGCGGTAAATTCAGACCAGGCTGGGACAAAAACATATTGGCTCCAATCCTAGCTTACCATCGCCGGACCAAGTCTCCTTTCATGGTTAATCCTTACCCTTACTTCGGATTCGACCCCAAAAACGTCAATTTCGCCATTTTCCGTTCACCATACAAGGCGGTTCGTGATCCATTAACCCGTCACGTTTACACCAACATGTATGATGCTCTCATGGACTCAACTTATTCAGCAATGAAAGCTCTTGGTTACGGTGATGTGGACATTGTTGTTGGCGAAACTGGTTGGCCATCTGCTTGTGACGCAGCTTGGTGTTCACCAGCAAACGCTGCTTGGTTCAACCTCAACATTATCAAACGTGCACAAGGTCAAGGAACACCTCTTATGCCTAAGAGACGGTTTGAGACTTACATTTTCGGTTTGTTTAACGAAGAAGGCAAACCCGGTCCAACCGCAGAGAGGAACTGGGGACTTTTCCGGTCTGATTTCTCCCCGGTTTATGATGTTGGCCTTCTTAGAAACGGACAAAGCGGTGGTGGTCCTCGTGCAGCATTGCCTGCGCCTAGTACCGCGGCTGGTAAATGGTGTGTGGCTAAGCCTGAGGCTACTGAAAAGCAGCTGCAAGACAATGTCAACTGGGTGTGTAGCCAAGGTGTTGATTGTAAACCAATCCAAGCTGGTGGCTCATGCTTTAACCCAAGCAACCTTAGGATGCACGCTTCTTTTGTGATGAACGCTTATTTCCAGAGCCATGGTCGCAGCGACGATTCGTGTAATTTCAGTGGAACTGGTGTTATCGTTAGGAACAACCCAAGCAATGGTGCTTGTAGGTACTAAGAATATTTTCTATGTAGCAATATGTCTGGAGTGTTCTAACATCACGGTTCTGAAGAACTTTGGTTTGTGGAGAGATCATGAGCTTTGTGTGTTATTCTCGGATAATCTTAATTTAAGGTTATTTTGTTAATTCTTTCTCCATCAATTCCTTTCATTTTAATATATAAATAAAGTTATTATATTCTCTTCTTAAGAATTGCTTCAGAGTTACGCTTGAAAAGATTGATTTCTGTGACATGTGATCTTTATGTTGGATTTTGATGGTCCATCTACCTTTAAAGCAATATAAACGTTAGAACATAATAATATCTAATTAGCATCACTAAATGTCGATTCCTCGGCAAATCATGCTTTCGTAATTTAGGGGTTGCATAAATACATGAGATCCAATCTCAACTCACAGTTACACTTCAAAATATATTGATTGAATGTTTTTGCTAGTCTTTTATACGAAATATTGTGGTTATTTTGATAACATTCAAATCATATTTGAGTGTACACAATGTAGAAGTAGGAAAGTAAGGAACATATTATATATCAATGCGGACAAATCCCATTAATCTCACAAATATAAAAATTAGTTCAACACTTAGATATCATATTAAACATCTAGATTTGGATAGATTGGAATCTTAAACATGGTATTAATAAGAATTTTATATGATTGATTTTTTGTCCAAAGTGTTTTGCGTAAAGTCCATAGTAAACAATTTACACACGAAAACTGAACCACATTGTGATGAGCAGAGACATACCACAACAATTGGAAATAGAAAAGTATATAGCATAGATGTAGTAAATTGGGATAGTAATATGATAGGTTTGTAGGATAAAAAGAAAAGAAAAAAGCATTTGTGCAGACAAACAAAACTCAACCCAAGTCAAGAGTGGAATCTTATTGATACCACAATCTTCGACCCAAAACAGAAAATGTACATAAGAAAAGCATGAATATCAGAGAACCAAAAGAAGAAAACAATAATCCAAACATTTTGGTGTTGTATATAAATAGGTGAATAAAGATGAGATGTTGGTTTAGTGAGCCATAGCAGTAGGAGGGCAAGAGTTGTAATTAATAGATTTCTGGTGGGGCATTACAAGCATTGCAGTATGATCCATGAAATCTTTCAAAGCTACCACCGCCTGTAAAATGACCTTTAAGTCCTCCGCCGCCGCAAATCCTTCATTTCCGGCGTTCCTCACCGCATATACATAAAACGTTATGCATCCTTTTCTGAATTTAAACCTCGCCATCTCCCAATTCTTCAACTTTCTTATCATTTTCTTATTCACATCTCCCAATGCTATCTCCGGTGGCCAGATTCCTCCTTCCGCCGCCACAACCGTTGATTTCATGGCTTCTGATTCGAACACAAACACTACAACTTTTGATTTTTTGGTGCCGAGCCCGAGTGTTAGTGTGTGCCATGCGTGATGAGCAAGGATTGTGAAGTTTGTTGGAATGTAAGCTGTTGTTGAAACAAGTGGTGGGGATGATGATGAAGGAAGCGAGAGGAGTTTTAGAAGCTCCAGTGTTCTTGCTCGTCGGATTGTGAATGATTTTACGATTATTTGGCCACCAAATTTGAGACCTTTAACGTCGGTGGATGGTTTGAATGAGATGTCCGAAGATTGCTGTTTCTCTTTCTTCTTCTTCTTTTTGGTTTTCTTCTCTTTCTCTGCCATGGCTGTTTCTCTGTGTTTGTTGCTTCTTCTCTCTTTTGTGATGAGAACTTTGTAACTTTCTTTGGTTGCTGCTTTTGATTAAGCCTCTCTCTCTCTCTCTCTCTCTCTCTCTCTCTCTCTCTCTCTCTCTCTCTCTCTCTCTCTCTCTCTCTCTCTTTATTACTTTCTTTTACTAGCTTTTTAGAATATTTAGTGAATTATGTTGTTTGTAGATTTTCTAATATTATAATTATAACGTCATGACACAGACTTCCGAAATCTGTTTAATTGGAAAGTTTGTTTACCCATCAAATGCAATTAATGCGATTTGTACAGTTCCCATTTTTGTTGTACATATCTATATATTATTTCAACAAAACTAATCTATAATTCAAGTCTTTCCTTCCATAGATTCGTCTAAGCATTCGTTTCAATTCTTTCGATTTTCAGTTTTAAAAATATAATAATCAATGTATACGGGCTAAAGTTTGGTTCAGTTTTGTTTCAATTCAATTTTTTAAAAAATAAAATCGAATTAGTTCCAAAATAATATTGATTCAATTCTAAATTATTAATTTTTCATAAAATAACCAAATACCCAAAAAATATAGTTACAATTATAATCAAAAGTAACCAAAAGTAATCAAATTATTTTTACATAGCTACTGCAAACCATGTAGATAATTACTACAAAATTTTACATAGTCAAGTTTGGACTTAAAAAAGTAAAAAAATACTTTTTAAATACTTGATTAAAAATATTTGATGTGTTGATGAATTTGCTTTTTGGATTATTTTACCGATAAATTTTCTAAAATTTTAGGGTTTCATATTTGAATTTTTGATTAATTTAAATTTAACAAATAAGGAAGTATTTTGATTTAACTAGTTAAATATCTACAACGATATCCAATTGACAATAAAAAGAAGAAGTGAGTATTGACAAATCTTTAGTTTACTATGTTGTCCATATAATGTGTAAAGGAAGTTTTTATAAAAATGTCTCCAATATCTAAAAAAGGAGTAGTGTAGGGAGGAGCATGCAATCACTGAACACCAAGACAAGTGTAACTGTATAAGTACAAGACAAAGTTAAACTGTAAAAGTAAGTAGCTATAGATTCCATAAACAACTTAAGATTGCATACTGCAGTCACGGTTTCGAACTTTCGACACAAAAGAACTTTATAATATTTTAAGTTTGTTGATAATTAATATACTATCTATTCGATTAGGTGTTTATTTACGGTATCAGTCACTATATTATAATCAATTACCATTGCTTGGTAAAAAAAAATGAAAAGAAAAATATCATTAGTTGTACCCTAGATCATGGAAATTGTATTCGAAAACGTTTTAGAATAAAAAACTTTGGGAAATCCAATAGAAACTTAATGAAAACACAAATCTTAAAATTCTCGATTTGAAAACATAATATAAACATCATTTCTTTTTAGAAACACTTGTTTCCGATTTAGAAATTTGATTCTTTTTATATATGATGTTCCCAAAAAGAAAACACTTGATTTTTCGGTCAACAGAATAAAACTTATTTAAAATATCTTAAAGTATGTTTTATATTTTATTAGTTTTAAAAATTAATTATGTAGTTAACTAAAGGAAAGATATTAATCTTTACCAAATATTTTTCTAATGAGTATAGACGAACTAGAGTTGGTGAAATCTTTTTGATTTGATAAAAATAAAAGCGAAAACAATATTGATGGAAAATTAGAAAAAAACAAGACTCTAAATCATTAATGTCTGAGTTTATAGATTTTTTTGTTAAACTAGCTACTAATGGATTTGTATTTGTTTAAAAATATTTTTTATGATTTGAATTTTAGTATTTTATATAAAACATTTACTATATTATAATTATATATATATATATATATATATAACATATGTTTTCAAAACATATTCGTTTTCTAAAATTTTAAAATTTTCTTTCAATGTTTTTGTACATTTTGTTTCTATGTATACGTTTTCGTTTTCATGCAATCTGGGTTGTACCATTTACAGTGTAAAAAAAAAAGAGACTAGAGATAAAAACATGTAGACTAACTCTAAAAGTAGTTTCATATTCATAATCAATGTTTGCAATTGCACTATCTAGTAAATTAATGGAATAAGATCAAATAAAATTAGTTATTTCTAACTAAACTTTTTAAAAACAATTTCCAACTGAAATAACAATATTATAAACAGTTTGGTAGCATTTCCGATGAGAGCATCAGTTATAAATTATTTTCAGTCTCTCTCTTTTTGCCGACACTATATTAATATCTATGCTGGTGAATTTATATAACTCACCTCAACATTTGCTCTTTTTTTTAATAAGTGAGAAATATGATCAGTCTTGTGATAGAGATATTACAAAGTTGTATTGTTCAATTGTGGGTTGGTATGAGATTCCAACCTAAACAGATATAGTGTTACTACTGATATAAGATACTATGCATAGTACACAAAATTTACGCGATTATTTGAAATTAAATTTTAATAATTTACTGTTAAAATATATATTATAACTGTTTAGGCAATGAAAGAACGTTTTAAAATGCCGGTTTTAACTATTAATCATGGGTCTGTCGATCTAATTTTGATAAAATATAATAAGAAAACATTTTTGAAAAAAGTTTACTATTTAATGACCATGTTCTCTTTACACAATATATATCCAGAAATATCTAGTGTTCACGTTTTATGTAGAATATATATCTTTTTCTTGTGTACTTATTATCTTCTTAATTTTATATTAAGAAGCCATTCAAGCAAGACATTTTCACATTTTTGTGTATATGTTCCCTTACAAATTTATTAAGTAAAAGTCAGAAAATCAAATCCACAAGTAGCATAATGGCAGAAACCTAGTACCAAATGAAAAAGTAGTATAAGTTTTTTATATTAAATGGACATAACATTCATATTTCTTGTAAAAAGAAGGATTTGTTTGGGTAGATTTTTTAATACTGGAAATCATTTAGGTGAAGTCTTGATCCCATAAAAAATAAAAAATCATTAGTTACATGCAAGACTAGTCAAGCCATCTCTTATGTTATAACTTCTTTTTTATCAAATTATTGCTTTGCACCTCTAGAAGAAACAAATTTACTTTAACGTTGCTTAAAATCTGTTTCAATAGATAATCAATACTACTAGTAAATAGTTAGGAACAATCAAGCGACAAGTATGCAACAACTTCTGTTTTTTTGGATGATTTTGCGACAAGATAAAACTTATTATTTGTGATAATTCTGTCTGAAATTTAAGCAAATTATTTGATCTCGAAAATCTACCTTAAAACATTGGATCATTAAAATTTAAGTTATCTTGAAATGTACATGCATTAGATTAAGACTCAAATTATTATTTGTGATAATTGTTAAAAATTGATGTATGGAGAGATATACAATAAGCATGGTTTTTAATTATAAAACATGATTTTTTTTCTTTAGTAAAACTAATATAATGCACAAAAAATAGAAAGAGATAAAGATTTGATGGTGAAGCTGATAATGATGGTACCAAATGTCTAACACATGACAGGTATGAGTGCACCCATTTAAAGCATATTTTTTGCTGCAGCAATTAGAGTGGCTCCACAATTTTGCTTTTTCTAAAGTGATACATTTCTCAAAAGCTGTCCCTCACTATATTATTTTACATTTTGGATGACATAATGTATGTTATTAGCCTTGGGAAATCATATGATATTCGTTATATTACCTGTCACAAATATCATCATATCTAGTGCAGAGGCTAGATCTATAATGTATCCTATACTGAGATGTAGAGGGACATAGATGAGTTTATTTGTTCTAACTGTTAGTTATTGTCTTAATATATAATCAAATTTCGATTGTAAGTATTGTCTTAATATATAACCAAAATCTAAGTAGTTACATAATGTGATAGAATTTGGAATTTGAAGAACTTATGGGTCAGACTTTGATAAGTGTTTTATACAGTGGATGTAGAAGAAAAAGAAATAATCTGACAAAGATGAATTAAAAGTTGAAGAGCAAAACTTTATATCAAAATGAAATTTTTATGTTTTGACCTGCAACACAAAACAGGCTCAGATCAATGGGACCCCAACAAAAAATTAACAAAGAAAGAGGATTGTCAGAGTGTTGTTTAGCACTTTTGTATCACCCAAACTTGTTTATTTCAAAGTTTTCTTGCTTTCTCATTTTGCAGTCTGAGAATTCATCTATAAGGGAAGGGTTTTTAATTGATGGGTTCCTTTCCGATGGCTTTCTGAACGAGCCCGGCTTGTTCTTTGACATGGAATGTGTAAAAACCGGGTGGCGGGTAGCAGCAGAAGGACCACGGCCAACGTACTTAATGTCTTCCATATCTCCTCTGCCTAAGCTTCTCATTGCTGTCCATAGCCGTGGAGTAATGTAGCTGAATGCTCCCATGTTCATTGCCTCTTCTTGGCACCACACGATCTCAGCATCTGTTGTGACACAAATTGTAATCATACAATGTGAGGACACCAAAGTATAGAAATTAGGGTGAGCATATCTAAACAAAACTGAACCGAAAATGCTTACTTGGATATCTTTTGAGCTCACGCTGAATGAGATCATATGGGAAAGGACAAAGCTGTTCCACTCTACAAATAGCAACATCGTTTGCGCCCACCTTCTTCCGCTCGTCATCAAGCTCATATAGACCTACAAAGAAGCATAAGCAAAACTTTCTCTTCTTTACAAATCTGAGACGACAAGATTCATCTTATTACATGATCAAAGCTGTTTATACCTTTCCAGAGCAAAGTACCAATCTTCTGATGCCTTCTTCAAGATCAGAGTGATCGTTCTGATCCTTGATCAATCTCTTAAATCTAGTTCCTTGCTTGTCAAAACCTGGGTGGCCTTGGACATCATCAAACTCTGAGAGGTTTGATTTGCAGTCCTTGTGACGGAGCAAGTTCTTTGGTGCCATCACAATCAGAGGCTTACGGAAGTCTCTGAGAATCTGCAACATGAGAGACGTTGAGAAATTGAACAATGAAAAACAACACTTTGAGACCAGAAAATAGCTCATACCTGTCGCCGCAGAACATGGAAATAGT
>JAKUCM010009783.1:0-15448 GCA_023374145.1 Lepidium sativum | reverse complement strand
GACAAAAACAAAAATGGTATATTAAAATTTTCTCAAAATTATTAAAATTATATTGAAAAAAAATAATAATGAGTTTCCTCAGTAATGGAAACCAAAATTAGTATATAATTTTTAAACTAAGTTATACTAAAAAATAATAATTTTATATTAATAAGAGATTCATTGAATACTTGTCTCTTCGTTGAATCCTAGCGCTCTTGTGCACAACCTTAGATTCAATCGTCGATAAGGAGGAGAGTAGTGGCTGGTGGTTACCAAAGCATTGGTGTGGTTGCTCCCCTCTTGTATTGTTTTAGGTTTTTCCAGCGGGTTTAGAGTCACGGGATAGAAGCCTTTCAGTTATGGTCTCTTGGCATTTGTTCGGTCGATTTAGTATATTTTTGCCGGAGTTTTTAGCTTTGTTGTCTCCCTCCGTTCAGCCACTGCTATTATCCCCTGTCTCCCGCTGGTGAACTCATCAGATAAAGTTAGGTATGCTCTTGCACATCGATGTTGAATCTTCTTGCTTTTTTTTTCTTCGAGGTGGTTTCTTCCCCATCAAGGAATCAAAGCTCTGGTCCTTCTTACAATGGGGGTGGAGTTTTGGCCTCTCCATCTGGGACTGCGAGTCTTCCTCCGAATCTTTTCTTTTTTCGTTAGTTTTATGTTGGCTAATGGTCTTGATTATGTTATGTATCTTTGATTGATGTTTTATCTTTTGGCCATTAACCGGTCGATCAACATCCCCGCTACGGTGGTTGGATGAAGCAGTTTGGTGATCATGTGGGTTTCTCCAACTATAATTTAAGATCAGAGGTTGATCATGATCTGAATAGTATAGCTAACTTTCTTCCGAGTTTCATTTGATAGACTTCTGGTATCGGTCCCGTTGATGTATTTAGTCTTTAATGCAAATTCATGAAACAATGGAGTAATTGATTCCTGCCAATGGAGATCTTGCCCTGTAATGCATTTGCACCTTCTTCTTCTTGTTCATTTATCTTTCATTTCTCTGCTAAACTAATTGTTCGTATATTGTGTTTATGTATAGCATTACAATAGGCATATTCAGTGGTACTTATCCTTTCGATATAGAATAAAATCTCTCATAGAGTTTTGTTCTACATTACTTGATTATTATAGTTTATAAATATTAAAAAAGTCCAATTAATAATGGCTATTAACTATTGAAGATAGATTAATTATTTCTAAGAAGTATTCTTTTGACTTGCCAAAAAGTTTTGAGAGAGAACAACTTGTAAAGGTTATACTCTAAATATGGAAGATCCATGGTATTGTCCTCTCCACGTTATAATAAAAAAGACTCACAAACTTATGCTTCCTTTACAATGTGAAGTTGATTTTACTTTTTGTTTTGCTAGATAGGAGTAAAATCATGTATTTTAGAAAGAAGAAAAGAGCATTTTTAGCTTATAGATTTGAATACGTTAGCATTGAAAAGGCTAAAGGTCAAAGTTTTAAAACTTACAACAACCAAAACAAAAGAGTTTTTAACTCTCTCACTTAATTTGCTTCAAAAAGAACTCAAACTATGTAGTGCATTATAAACCTTAATGTAAAGAGCATATGCTATGAAACCTACGGAACAATTTCATATCAAAACATGAATCACAAAACTTATAGTGTACCCATTTACTAGCAAAGTAAATCTGGCGAAATCAAATATGTTAAATTCGGAATTCAGAAGCATTGACGGGTCTTTAGGTTTTATACTCAACACATATATGCTCCATGAAACATGGCATGTGCCCTAGAATATGCCTTTCTATACGCATTCACTTATACATAAACACTTTTATCAACTATATATAGTTTGCTAGTTTAACTTAAACAACCCAAGATCCAATGTGAAGAAAATAAAGAATATATAACATAGTATTGCAGATGCATATTTGTGAAGAGAGAGAGAGATATATGTGTATGGTTGGATTACTGGGTGACTACTCCTATGGCAGATGAGCTTTAGCATTCCTTGAGATGCAAACAAAATGCTTCTCTGCCAAAGGAGATTTGCCCCGCAATTCATCCCATGCAAACAATGTATCTTAACATTGTCCTCTTTGAAATATGTTTAGTTTCTTGGTTATCAGGTTTTATGGATCCGATTCCTAGCTAGAACAACAAACTTGGGATCTAAAAACAGTCATGCATGAGAGATCTGTCTGTATGTTGGTTAGTGTCTCTAAGCTACTGGATTTCTCCGGTTTTTTCTTACGTACATATATATCTTTGTGTCCTTCATTTCTCTCCAGAGTACAGCTATATCCAGGACGCGTTCATTGCTATCACCAAGCTTCCGTAAGTTTTTTTTTCCCTCTACTTTATATGATTCACAACATGTAACATGTCAATGTTATCTCAGCGATCCGAGTTGCATCCAGCCAGCTGCTTCCTTCGAGACATAAACCAGTCCATTAAAAACAAGTTAGCCTCAGTTGAAGCCACCAAAATTCAACCAAATGCACTCACATCTCTACTCGGTCCAGAAACTTTCAGCCCTAAGTTAGAGAAGTTACCATCAGATTCAACTGCCTTGTTCTCCCTTTATAATTCATATTGAGCTATGACTTTTGAAATTCCTTAAGTCTTATCTTATGAATTAGTGCAAGACATTCAAGTTATCTAACCTGTAAACCAACAAAAACTTAACCGGAATATATAAAAGCTTTAGGCCAACATATAAAGCGGGTCAATATGGGCTTGTAATTCAATTCACCACAATGGCCCATATATAAGTAGTCAACAAAGGTGTGAACTGCGAAGACTGAAGAGGACTATACAATACTGGAGATGACGAAACTGTTCTTGTAGATTTAATTAGCGCATCGAACAAGCAAAACAAGAACATAATTATCACAGGATGCATTAAGATATCATATATGCAAAACAAAATAGGTTTGCACTATTAGTTAGAGTCAAAACTGTAAATTAGTCATTTGTGATTTTTGAATCAGAGTCTGATCTAAGAATTTGGATTCTACCTTCTTTTTCCATACAATCTCTTGAGACAGAAACAGATCATAAGAGTACCAGCATATATACTTAGTCAAGGGCTTTGGTAATAACCGCTAACTTTTTTGAAAAACCAGTGAAGCAAAATGATAGAGAGGATAAAAAACCATGAAAATGCAGCAAGATTGTCCTCTTCCGCGTCTTCTTCTCTCATCCATTGTAGTGTCTATTTCTTGGTTCCATTCTTCCATCAGCCTTAGTGTAACATTCTTTGCTGTGCAACCACAGATTTCACATACACTGGCAAGAACACAATAACACCAAGATTTATCCGTAAATATTTGAGTTTATGCTGATATAATTTGTACATAACTGAAGTTCGTGCAAGATTGAATTCATTACCTGCTCCCTCTTACTTTGAACCATATTTCTGCGCAATGTAAATGTGCAAGACCAAGCTCGTTTTTGCATTTGCAACCAATCTCGATCAGCTCTGGAATTACTGACGTATCACCAGCTTTTGGTGATTGATCATACCCAAAATGACATATCCTGCATATTCTTTCTGCTTCACTACTCAAATCGATTGTGTGGAACTCCTTTGCCTTTGCTTTTGAAGTATCACTCTTTGCCTCGTGGCAGTTTACCACAGTATCACTATCTGCAACTTCCTCATAAACAGCTTGAGCTGCTGTACTGCTACTACTGCAACTAACATCATCTTTTGCCATTCTCGAATCATTTTCTTTTTCCTGTTGCGGCTTTTTCACATCTTGTTCTTCTTCAATCAACATCTTACAAGAGACAGAGTCACTAGTCTGACCCTTAACAATCACATCCTTACTTGAATTCTCACAAACACTGATCGGTTTCGAGCAACTTTCCGGGTCCATTTATTTCATAAACACCTAAAACGAGAAGAATTCCTTCAAGTACCTACTAAATCTCTTAGTATGATTGCATCAGACAGAAAGCGAACATAAACAATTGAAAACCCTATAAAAATTCTTGCACATAATTTTTGGAAACCCTAAAACCCCAATCACTGATGAACAAAGCTGTAACAAAGATTCATAAACAAAATCTTACCCAAACTCCAGATCCACTTCAAGTGAGTTCTAACGAAAAAAAGAGACGAACTTTAAGCAGAGTCAGAGAATCTGAGGAACAACAAATCTCAAAAAAGTTTATTTTCTCAGCTTTATGCCTCAGAACTTTCAGCAACTGAAGAAAATAATCAGCTTTATGCCACCAAGAAACGTATGCTCATCGCTAGAGATACCCGCAAATATCCTAATCAGCTCTCGATTGCAATTCCCTCTTCTTAATTTACTATACTCACTTTCCGTTTCAATTTTCTATATCTATAAATATCTGATCTCCACTTTTAGGCACTAAAACTAAAACCCTTTTGCGTAAACTATGTTAAATTAGTGAAAGTCCCTTTCTTTGGGAAAGGAAGAGCTAACTGAAGAAAGTTTGGTGGAGATGAGAACAACTATCATCAACTCTAATTCTAACCAGTTAAACGTAAATACCCACACTTTCTTTATTTTTGACAAAGGATAATATTAGAATTAATATAATATTGCCAAAAAATACAAACAATATCAATATCCTTGAGAACAGGAATATATATATAACTGTGTTGATGAGGTCGATTCTATCTTTTCCCAATAATTGAAAAAAAATCAGTGGTGTCAGAAATAATAAGTAAGAATGAACAAATTAAAATTAAAATTTAAAGAATTATGGAACAGGATATGCTTTAATTTTTTGGGTGAGGCCCCTCCAATAAGATATTTTTGGAAGGATTTTTAAATTTAAAATATTATAAAATAATTAAAATAATATTATTTTTAAAAAACTTATGAGAGGAGTTTTTAAATAAGAGTTTTAAGATATGAGTTATTGTCATGTATCAACTTTCTATTGAACACTACATTATTTTAATTTAAAATTTAAAAAAAGTAAATAAAAATAAAAAATAATAATATTTTAATTTTAAGAAACTTAAGCTCATCTCTTTGAGGTTCACTATAGTAACCAAACTTCTATAATATATAAATAGTAGAAATCAATCTCTAATTGACAAAATATATGTGTCTTTAATAGATTTATTACATGTTACTAAACAGATATATTTTAATTTAATAAAATAAAATAAGAATACATATCTCATATTATTATTTTTTCTGAAAACTTTAATACAAAAAAGTCATAAATTAGACGTTGAACATAGAAAATAATAAAATAAGACAATTGAGTTGACCGAGCTTATTAAATATAGGTAATCATTTTGTTTTATCAACAATTAAATTAATAATAGTCTATTAATATTTTAAATTTATACTCTATACAATAAATATTTTTATATAAATCTTTTTAAATATATTTTTATTTGAGATTTTTAATAATAAAATATTAATATTCTTACATGAATTTAACTTTTTATTCAAATTATATTTTTTAAAAATTATTCAATCAAATAGGTATATGTGGAGTTTGGATCGAATTTAGATGGATCTAAATCAAAGACTCAAGAGAGCGTATATCTTTCTTTTTTTTTTTTTTTTACTTTTATTATTATTTTAATAATTTATATAATAAATTACTCACTAAAAAGTTATGGTTGGAAATGATCTTATAATGAAACTCTCCTAGAAGAAGTAAATATAACCTTAAAACTTATTAATTTTTTTTGGGATAAATTATTGATATATATAGTTAAAGACAGATTTGATATATAAACTGGAATTTGAATAATTGGTGGAGGTAATAATCATACAAAAAAGTTATACTTGTTGGCTAATAAAGATGACATTTGGTTTACAACAAAATTTGATATTTTCTATGTTGATCAAGGTGGTGATCAATTACGATTAAGAAAGAATGATTCTTATAATAGATTAAATATAAAAAAATTGGATGATAAATAAGTTCATCACACAAACAACATAATACTCAGTGTTCCAAGTAAATTATGAAGGAGGGAAAAAACGGTTGAGGTTAAACGGAAGAGTGTAGAATTCTTCATTCCTGCTATCTCCTTTGAAAGTTCTGAACTTTGCCCACCAAGGCAAGCCTCTGTCTTTTGCACTCTCTTTATAGTCGAGTGTGTTGTCTAAGAACACTGCGATCATTAGTGCGACCATTGGTGAAGACGTGAAGATTGTGTTCAAGAAATCATTGAACCAACCAGCATTGGTGTGAGCTGGACCATGTAATGCTTTCATGCTAAAGTCTCTGAAGTATTCAGGGATTGAGAGTCCTAAGAAGAGAGACACACCGGTGATGAAGATGTTTCTCATGGAGTTCATGTTTGTGAATTGTAGAAAAGAGAGTCCAATGGAAGCAACGAGACCAAACAAGACGCAGTACACAGCTGCAAATATCGTGAATGGTATTGAAGCAAACAATGCTCCAAATTTGCCTGCAAAATACAAGAACTTATTTGAGAGAGATTACATCTCAAAGATAGCTTAGGCTGGTTTATGGAGATGTGAGTTTGACCTAGCATTGAGAAGAATATCATGAATCCTGCTGAGATTTGAATAACTCTGCGGCTTCCAACTCTAGTGCTTCCTAGTAATCCAATGTTCTCTCTGCAGAATGGAGAAATCCATGAGACTAATTTGGTCCAATCAATTTGGTGATAAGAGAGTATGAAACCATTCACATTTTTACTTACACAGAGACACTTGAACCACTTAGAGTTCCAAATAAACCGTTAAGGAGGATTCCAATGCCTTGCCAGCCGATTCCACGGCTAAGAACATGAGGCGGAGGAGGCGTGGCGCTGGCTAGTCGTGCAGCAGCTTTGAAAGCTCCAGTTGACTAATCAAATTCAGAAGATTCTTCTTTTAAGACATTCTATGCGGTGACTAGAGAGTACTAATCTTGATTTTCAGAGGGACATACCTCAATGAGTGAGACTAAAACAGCAGCCATCATAGCAAAAGCATGACCAGCATCAAAGCTAGGTGCTCCCCACTGAAGTGGATAAGGAATTTTGATCCTAAAATAAGTCAAGAGAAGCATATATATGAGACACTATCAACCACTGAATGCTTTTTTATATGAATTATAAAGAAGATCAACTAACCAAGGAGCAGAAGAAATGAGGTTAGACATATCGGTTCTGCAGTTTACTTGTGTCTGGTGTGATCGATGTTTGTAAGCCCCACTTGCTGTCAAGAGATGCGCGTAAACCCACACAATGATTAGTGCTATAATAAGAGCAAACCTCTCTATTACTGGGAATTGCCTGAACTGAAAGCTCTTCAGATACTGCACAACAACATATGGATAATATATCAGTTAAAGAAACAAATGTGAAATGTATTGGAATCGGAGAGAATTGGATCACATAGATAAATAACCTGAGAGAAGACGACAAAGAGGATAAGCATAGGAATTCCTATCTCAACACAATTACCCACCTGCAAACACAACCACTGTAACATAAGAACCAAAAAGAGATGATTGTTTTCGATCTTCAAAGAGAGAAACAATAGCAGTAACATACCACTGGGAATCCTCTGTTGAAGAGTCCAAAGCCTGTTAATGCAATAACAGGAACCATACCAACAGGACTAAAGAATCTGGAACAATGTAAGATTGAAAATTCATTAAAGTCTATACATTTACATGATAACAAGAACTGATATATGTCCTGTATGTATTTATACCTTGAACAGATTGCCCACATCTGGCTGAAACCAAGGATGATTTGAACGCTTGATGCAACGATGATCGCACCTTGCACTGCTCTCATTGTACTTAGAAATCTCTGTTTAATTTCAGATTCAAGTTAGAATAAAGGAGCTAAGATCTTCAGAATACTATTCAAAAGAAAAGACCAGAACATACCAAGTGCGGATCTTCGATACGGGTTAAAGAAGAGTCATGGATGATTGAAATAATTGGAACCATGAATGCGTAAGAGCCTCCAATCACAGTTGGAAGACGAGTTCCAAATAACGTTTGAATAAGAGTGTTAACACCTTGAATGAACAGTAGTGTCTGAACAACTCTCACTTTATCACCCTATTTTGGGAACAGCAAATCTCAATCAGACTAGCTAAACACACATTGAGGTCTTTTTGGGATTAAGAAATTAAAAATTAATGGCTCACATCATCTCCACCCATCATAGGAACGAGAAATGAAGGTATCATCACTGCTGTTCCTAGAGCCAGAATGTAATGTTCGAAACCTAAAGCTATAGCTTCTCCTGCAATAAGATCATCATCATCAAATAGAGCCGAGGAAAGTGAAAAGTCAATTAACTCGATGACAGAGAATGGTTTCAAGGCTAGTACCCCATGGAGGGTTTGAGTCAATACAGTACTCTAAACCCTGAAGCTGATCCATTGGTGGATGGCTTATCTCCTCTGGCTTTACAGGATCCATGATTCTTGATACGAATTTGATCAAAAGTCTTTTTTTTTCAGGATCGACAACAATCTTATGAGCTCATGAATCAGCTAAAGAATCAGTGCAAAAAGGATCTGATTGAATCAGAGGAGCTACAGAGGAAACAAGAAGAGAGTGTCTAAAATCAAAAGCAAAAAAGACAAAGAAAAGAAAAAGCTTCTCTTTTCGAAGTTGCAGCTGAGTTCAAAGAGAGCTTTATGGTAGTGGCGGAAATGGTGATGGCTCTAAAGCTTTTTTATATATGGATGAATAATAACGAAGGTTGAAAAAGGACCGTTGGAATTATATCAAGTTACGAAAATGCCCTTTAATGAACTGCCAAAACCGAATACTACCGTTACACTGTTGTCTTGGTAAATAATGCTTTTCTCAACTTTACACCTCAGAGACAGTTTCTCTGAACTCTTTTATTGCATTAACTACATCTCTGTGCATGTCTTCTCTTACTTCCAAGTCTTTTGAATTTAGTTACTGTCTTAATCTAAGGAAATTCATTAATCTAATAACCAAATGTCTAAAATTTGTTGTTTAATGGTCGATTAAAGCAAAGTGAAGTTAAAAAGGCAAAAGAAACGTTTATCATTGTGAGAAATTGACGTGTTTTTCGTGAACCAATCAATTAACATCTCTTTTGCTTTACTTTCTTTATTTTTTCACTTTGAAATTGTTTTTGTATAAAAAAGTATTCTCTTGGTTTCTGAATAATAATAGCATTGGGAAAGTATATGTAATTAAGAACATGGACCAGGAGATACGTACAAAGACAGTGCAGATGTCAAAAGAGAATCTGACTGGGACACTCACGTGCGACCCAAGAAGGACTAAAATGGGTCATTTGGATTACTGACCAAAACATATAAAATACAAAAATCCAGAATGCTTTTGTTTACAGATATGCCTCTCTCGTCTCTTTCACGTATTGACGGATACAAGACCCCAAGACGTTGTCATTTCATGGCTGTAATCGAGTGAGTAAAAGGACTTGACTTGCTCATATCCTGCTCTAAGTCTATCTTCTTTGTCTCACTCTTGCCTTACTTGTTGTTGCCTCTCTGTATTCAAAAGTAACACATGTTTTGGCCTTTGTGATAAGGCCCAATATCATTAGAGAAATGACTCAAATATTACTAAGTGACTACTACTCCCTCTGTTCTTTATTAGTTGATGTTTTAAAAATAAAATTTGTTTATTTTTAGTTGATGTTTTAAGATTTTTTATACAAAATTTATTGCACTTTTGGTATTTTTGACTCTTTAAATTCTGCAGATTGATTTGTGATTGGTTAAAATATTTTGGGATTTGTAATAAACTATATTTTGCTTAGAAAAAATAAAACACTTAATGATTTTTTAATATGTGTGAAATGGCTAAAACATCAAGTATAAAAAAAACAGAGGGAGTACTAAATAAGTAAATATTCAATATTGCAAAAGCCAAGGAATAATTGTTGTCGTTGAATCAGAAGAATTCTCTCAATTTTGCATTATGTAACTGAACCCATGCTTTGGACAATGCGAGTTAAAGGAAGTTGAATTAGCGATATATTGTGCATATGTCTTGCATATAGTGACATATGAATAAGTGGTCGGTGTTCATTTCTTATTTAGAAAAATTTGCTTAAAGAGTTTATTTAGATATTTTTATCGTTGAATTACAAAGCAGATTTCCTCTCCAGTAATATTAGAGGGGTATCTTGTGATTTAACTCTTGTAAACTCTATTTCACTCGAGTAGACTAATCATCTATATATGTTGATAGAAAAAAAAAGTTCATAAGCTGGCTTTTAAGGTGTTTCTACACCCAAACCTAACAGACTAATTCTTTCCAAAAGATTTTTCTTTGAGAAGGACAGAAATAGAGAGATGCTCGGGTATCAGTTCAAATATCCGTAAACACACAAAGAACAGATGCTATCTGTGAGCAAGCATCAGCTTTGAGATAGATACTTGTCAATTTCTCTAAGTGGTCCCGAATTGTCTTTTCTTTAACAAATGAGACAAAAACATTGAAACTTAAACAAAAAACAATCGCACTTGATTGAATAGTGAATAGCTGCATTAGACCAGATTGAAGATAGAAGTCCTTGAGTACCATCTAGGAAAATCTGGTGGCATACGTACAATTAATTTTTGAGCAATGCTTACTTCTTTAAATCATGTTACTTAGTTGCATTCGCACAATCTTCATTTGTAATGTTTTGTCGAGATTAAGTTAATAGGCTAGATACTCTAATAAAACTCACAACTTCATGTAAATTATATTGATGGATAATGAACTTATTAGCCCATTTATCTTCGACCAAATCACATATTGAAGTCTTTATCATAGGCCTTTCTGGTCCCTAATGGATGTGGTATTATTAATTTGGATTGATATTGTGACCGGTCCAATACCAACAATAGTGTAATTTTGTATTCATCAACGCATAGGCGATATGCTCAATGTATTGCAATCTCTAATTTGAGTCGGATACAGATCATTCTGTATTAAGGAATGACTCAAACAATTCATTGACTTGCTCTCTTTTAAGGATAAAGATCATTCTTAACCAACAATACAAGAACTTGATTACTCGATTCCTGATTTCATTGCAATTCTGCTTTTCGTTTCTTACACATTCTTTATTATCAAACTTTGAATACTTCTATTTTTGTTTGTTTAATGACGTAAGACTAAACAATAACATTATCCAAAACAGATATAATATGATAACGTGGTCTTCACTTCGCTTTTATACTCTTATGACATGAGGGCTTCTTCATTAGTTTAATGAATCTCCTAATTACAATACTAAAACATAATGTATGAATCATGATAATCCTTCGTCGTGCTTCCATTCATTTAGGTTATAGCTTTCTTATACTTTGGTTTGCCAAACAATGATGTGTCATAACTCATAAATATTTCCAATAATAATCTATCACCATTATTATCGTACGAATAATGTATACATTGATATCTGACAAGAGCATTGCCGAGAGTAATATCTGAGAATTCTGACCAGTTCACAATTTCAGATGAAAGCTCTTGCCTCATTGGTGGGGCTGGCTCGTTAGATAGAAACCGTGAATATAATCGCTCTTTGTAACTTAAAGCCTCTCTCTCTCTCTTTCTTTTTTGTGTGTGGCTTTTTGGTTTTGGTCGGCTACGTGAAGTCCACGATATACAGTAAGCACCGACTCAGCAACACGTGCTTCCCACAAATACTATTTCACATCTATTTCTTAACATTATTATACTCATATGTGTGACCTCAACTTCACGAATCATGATGATCTGCTTATCGATCACCCTCATTGATGGTGTTGATAAGTCAACCATATTATCTGTCCCTCAAGAGAATTTGATACTATTATTACAAATCGCAAAATTGACTTTGCGTATATTGGATAATGGATAAACCCATCCGATGTGTTAAGCAGCTGGAACATGGAATGGATTAGGGTAAACTTCAACCTCCAATTGTAACTTAAAATACAATAAATCATATGACTTTTCAGCTTTTCCAAAATAAAATATTCTCAAATTCTCAACTCAAAACCGTTATATAAAGAACACGAATTGGACAAGTTAAGACATCATTACAAACGGGACAACACAACCCATCCATTCTTTATTTTCGTCCGTTTTGATTCCTTTAAAAGTTGTGTCGGAATCAACAAACAGTTACATATAAAAGAAAAGTCTCTAGCCATTGATGGCTCAAGTCTTATCTCCACCGATGCCATTCTTGGCTAATGCAGGCCCAACGCCTCTGCAATACGTGACGGGTCTTCTAGGTCGAATCATTACTAAAGATTCCACAAACAAAGAGACCAGTACACAGAGCCCGAAGAGTCCAAAGACCCCACAAGGCTCAATTCTTATGGACAAGTATGAGCTTGGAAAACTTCTCGGCCAAGGAAGCTTTGCTAAGGTCTATTTAGCCCGAAGCATAGAATCCGGCGAGGACGTTGCTATCAAAGTTATTGACAAGGATAAGATTGTGAAGAGTGGATTAGCTGGTCATATCAAACGGGAGATTTCGATCCTTCGCCGTGTTCGCCACCCTTACATTGTCCATCTCTTGGAGGTTATGGCTACAAAGACAAAGATTTACATTGTAATGGAGTATGTACGAGGCGGAGAGCTTTACAACACGGTGGCTAGAGGTCCACTTCGAGTAGGAACCGTCCGAAGGTATTTTCAGCAATTGATTTCATCCGTTGCTTTCTGCCACGGCCGAGGGGTTTATCACCGTGACCTCAAGCTTGAGAATCTGCTTTTGGACGACAAGGGTTACCTTAAAGTCTCTGACTTTGGACTCAGCGTCGTCTCAGAACAGCTTAGGCAAGGCGGAATCTGTAAAACGTTTTGTGGCACACCAGCTTATTTGGCACCGGAGGTTTTGACAATGAAAGGTTATGACGCTGCAAAAGCCGATATTTGGTCTTGTGGTGTGATCTTGTTTGTGTTGATGGCTGGTTATCTTCCATTTGATGATAAGAACACATTGGTTATGTATAAGAAGATATATAAAGGGCAGTTTCGGTGTCCTAAATGGTTTTCCTCCTGATCTTACTAGGCTTTTGACCCGTATTCTAGACACGAATCCAGATACTCGAATCACAATACCAGAGATCATGAGACATAGATGGTTCAAGAAAGGTTTCAAAGATGTTAAATTCTATATCGAAGACAATAAGTTATGTACGGAGGATGATGTCAATGAGGAAGACGATTCATCATCATTGTTATCAGGCCGATCATCCAATGCTTCAGAGGGAGATGCAGATTGTGAGATTAAAAGGGTTGATTCAATGCCGAGACCTGCAAGTCTAAACGCATTTGACATCATATCATTCTCTTCAGGATTTGATCTTTCCGGTTTGTTTGAAGAAGGTGGAGGAGGAGCAAGGTTTGTATCTGCTGCTCCTGTGACAAAGATAATATCGAAATTGGAAGAGATAGCGAAAGTGGTGAACTTTACAGTGAGGAAGAAGGATTGGGGCGTGAGGCTAGAAGGTTGTAGAGAAGGTGCTAAAGGACCGTTGACAATTAAGGTTGAGATCTTTGAGCTGACGCCATCTCTTGTGGTGGTTGAGGTGAAGAAGAAAGGAGGGAAAATAGAAGAGTATGAAGACTTTTGCAACAATGAACTTAGACCACAGCTGGAGAAACTGATGCATTACCAAGCAGATGAAGTTGAAGAAGCAATGTCTTTGCCACCTGAAACTGCATAGAAACTATATTAAAAAACAGGAAGGTCGAGAGAAGAATATATAACAAAAGAAGGTATCATAGAAACAACTATTAACATTCTTTGTTACTACACCAAATAATTTATTTAATTGTTTTGCGACGATGGTGTTATGTATATATGGAAGTGAGTTGTAATGAGAGTGGTAGGAAGATCAGAGAAGAAGAGAAACTAAGAGTGAGATCTAAGGCAGTTAGACGGTTTTTGCTGGTTATAAGGCCAGTTTTTCGTTGATTGCGGATGTATATAGAGCTCTTACATGAGATGAGCTTAATGGAAATTCTTTCTCGGCCTTCCTTTATAAAACTATCTTGTTCATACTTAGCTAACTCAATTTATGCTTCAACAGAGAGACTAGATGATAAATTAAATTGCGTAAAACGTTACCTGTAAGTTTTGCTTCCTTGTGATCTTGGTAAACTTCACCTGAATGGAAACAGTTAGTTTGGATAAACCCGAACAAAGTAATTGAGCTTGAACTGGATTTCATATAGATAAAATTATGGACGTAGCATTTACTGGAACAAATGTTCATCTTATTAGCTAAGTAGGCAACAGACAGATATGGAAGTATATAACTACACATGTAAATCAATCGGAGGGATTACAGGTTAATCGTTCAAAAGCTTCCAAAGGCAACTGCGGTATTTTGAGCTGAATCAAAATTCAACCTAATGATCCTAAGAGGTCAGATCTCGGGAAGCTTTAAGACTGTTAAGTTTTTGATTGGCAAGATGAGCGAGCAACCAGTTCCTGCAAAAGATATAGTGAAGATCAAAGATGGTGAGTGTTATGGCCTTGTTTTGTTTCTTTATTTTCCAGATTAAACTTAAAATGCTTACTTCAGAATAGCGTATATGATCTCTGTGCGTATAGGAAGTCTTGACTATAGTTTCCCAATTGGTAACACTTGTGGAGTTTTCTTCAAGATCCTTTTTTTGCGAATCAAACAGAGATCTCCGTGAAGGGTTCTTCGAGCTTATTGAAGGCATATTACGGAAAAGCCAGGAATCAGAAGGCTTTTTGGGTGGCGGTGGAACAAGTGAAAACAGATCACAACTACTGTTCTTCTTTCCCAACTCATCTGCTTTCATCTTCTTGATCCTACTGCTACTACTAAGAGTTTCTCCAGCTTCATGTTTTGGTTTCTTTCCCGCTATTTCTGGTTCTTCTGAAATCGTTTCCACTGTTGCAGGCAAGTTTTTGACAGTTGAGTTACTCTTATCGTTGCTGGCCTTTAAACAATTCTCTGTGTTAACATATAACGTCTTCTCTGAGATAGAGCTTGTAAGACAGCCTTGTCTTGTACTTTTTGGATAGAGTAGTTCCTGAGGCTTGCCGATGTTTCTTATATGGTTGTTCAACCTGTTAGCTCTCATAATCTCTGCATCCTTACGAGTCTCAGGGAAGCCTGCAGGGTGAAGAGGAGAACTGTTTGCTGAACTTCGATATGGTGACATGCAGCTAGTTTGTCTGTAAGGAGATGCTGGCCTACTTGTAGTATCTAGGTTTGATTCAAGTTGTTCAGATCCAAAGTCATACTTCTTCCCAACACTTGGGTGTACTGGAGATTGAACTCTACTTCCTGTCTTTTGCTTATTGATTGAATCAAGAGCGAGCTGAAAACGCACAAGTCAGTGAGCGTCTGATCAAATCTATATGATGCAAAGACGTAAAAAGGAAAAGGATGGCTTAAAGAAGGAACCTTTTTCACAAATTGGAACCCGTGATTTGAGCTGAGCAACCTTGCTTGATTTCACCTGATCATGGCTTGAGGTTCTCAGCGAGTAAGTTTTCTCTTTAAGACTCTCTCTCTTT
>JAKUCM010009782.1:0-18116 GCA_023374145.1 Lepidium sativum | reverse complement strand
GAGAGAGAGCCTCCCACTCAGCGCTCTTTTACAGTCATTAGGTTGACTCGGATGCCATTCAGAAGGCAGAACCGATTGAGTAAGGTTTGCTCACTCCTCGCACACCTTGACTTCTGGTCATACACCCTAAAAGGAACAAAAAATGATCAAAAATAAAAACGTAAGTAACGATATAAACTTGAAACTGTAAACAAAAAATCGAAAGGCAACTATTGGTCGTTGTAGTATAGTGGTAAGTATTCCCGCCTGTCACACGGGTGACCCGGGTTTGATCCCCAGCAACGGCGCCAAAAAATTGGTACTACGAGTTTTAACCCTATATCCTACTGCAAGTGCACAGCAAACGTAATTGTACTTAAGGGTCGAGACCCTCAGAGAACCAATTTACACTCTCAACTTCTATTAAATCGCAAGCTATATCAATCAAATAAGGGAAGTGAATTCTAACAACTTTAACATGAATGTAATCAAATAACTAAACCAATCGAATGTCGGGTATTCATTCGGGAGTTAGAATTCTTGTCAGGGAAACTATTCAGGAACTACTCTGATCTTATTCTCGGTTTGAACATAAATAAAGGTAAACCAACTCTCATTGAATCTACCCCTCTATTAATAACCTAAAGGTCCTAACTCTCGTTGGGTTCAGATTACAAATAGGCTTTATTGTTTAGGTTCAATTACCCATAACCCAACCTAGCATCAACTCTCTTTGGTAGTGAAGGAATTGCTCCTTTAATCTAGTTCTAGTTCTTAGCAATCTTCTGGAAAGTTAACAACCTAAAATCATCGACTAGGTGATCACGCTAATCTATGCATTAAACTCAAGTATTAGAAGGAGAATCATCTATTCATCAATCCTATTTGTTCCCCCAACAGTGAATTCTAAAACCCTAGAATCCCTAGATCCGATCTAAGATCTACTCAGACATAGAACAACAAATTAGGCAAATCATGATGAACTGAAACTGAAATTTCATTAACAAAAATAAAGAGGATTCATAAATTCTTCTCCAGTATGAAGAGATCTTCTTCCTACCTTACAAACTCTTAAAACTCTGTAAAATTCGTTCTCTCACAACTCAAAGACGGCTCTCCACCCCCTTAAAATAAAATAGGAAAAGATTATTTATAAGGCCCAAAAGAAGAGCTGAAAAATCGTGAAATTAGGTTTCTGTGAAGGGCATCGATCGATCGATCAACTCTAGGATCGATCGATCCTTGGATATAGATTCAATCTCTAAGAAGCCAAGTCGTCCTTCAGATCTTGCGCATAATCCTTGTTAGAGCATTGATCGATCGATCCATGTGTTGATCGATCGGTCATTTCTTTCGTGGAGGATACCGGAAAATGCTTCAAACTTCTTCAAAGTCCACCTTCAAACATGATTCCAACTTTGAACGTTTTTGACCTAAAATCTCAATAAAACATAGACGAATTCCCCAAATATAACCGTAAAATATGAGGAACATCACTCACCATTCAAGAAAGCTGACTTAACATCAAACTGGTATATTGGCCAACGCATATAAGCTCCTAACGCAAGAAGAATTCTTACAGTGTGAAACCTTGCTACCGGAGAGAAAGTATCTTCATAATCCACTCCTTATTCTTGTGCATACCCCTTAACCACCAACCTTGCCTTATACTTTTGAATGCTGCCATCTACATGATACTTAGTTTTAAACACCCATTTCACACCAATAGAATGTTTATCACCAGGAAGCTCAACCAGCTGCCATATTTGATTCTTCTCTATAGAAGCGATCTCCTGTTCCATCGCTTTTCACCATTCTTCATTCTTTTCTGCTTCATTAACTGTCACTGGATCAGCACTAAAAAATGTGTGTTGTTCCTCATAAATTTCTGGCAGTGATCTGAATTTTTGAGGTGGACTTGTGCTTAATTTCCTTCTCCATCATGCCCCATTAACTCTAGGTGAGCTAGGCGTTGAGCTTGCTTGTGTATTAGGTACAGAGTGTACTGGATTTTGACTCTCTTCTTGTTCATCAATGATGTCAACGGAAATTTCAACAAGCTCACCATTTCCACCTTCATGCCAAGTCCAAACCGCTTCCTCATCAAAGGTAACATTTCTGCTCTCAACAATCTTCCCACTCACATGATTGTACAATCTATAACCTTTAGATTGTGAACAATATCCAAGAAAAATGCATTTCTCATATTTTTCATCAAGTTTCTTCCTGTTATGAACATCTATAAGAGAGTAGCAAACACTACCAAAAACTCTTAAATGACTCACCCCATGTTTCCTGCCACACTAAGCTTCATATGGTGTTATGTTTAAGACTGCTCTTGTAGGAGATATGTTCAACAAGTACACTGCTGTCCTCACACTTTCTGCCCAAAACTGATTAGGTAGATTCTTCTGTTTTAACATGCTTCTAGCCATGTCCACTATAGTTATGTTCTTCCTTTCCGCTACACCATTTTGCTTTGGTGTGTAAGCTATAGTAAGCTCATGGAGTATCCCTTCTTTCTCACAGAATTGATTGAACTCAGTGGATGTAAACTCTCCTCCTCTGTCAGTTCGTAACACCTTAACTCGCTGCTCACTTTGTTTCTCCACAAGAGCCTTGAACTTCTTAAACATCTCGAACGCTTCTCCTTTTGATTCAAGAAAATACACCCAGCTCATTCTGCTATAATCATCTGTCAGCATCAGAAAATACTTGTTGCCTCCAAGAGATGCGGTCTGCATCACACCACATAAATCAGCATGAACAATCTCAAGACATTGAGTTGCTTTCCTTGCTTTTCCTACTGGAAATGATCTGCGAGTTTGTTTCCCATATATGCAGCCTTCACACAACTTAAGAGCATCAATCTTTGGTAAGCCAACAACCATATCCTTTTGATTGAGCACCCTTAACCCATTCTCATGTAGATGACCATACCGCAAATGCCACAACTTCGAAATATCAGAAACTTTAGCGACCAAAGCACTTGTTTCAACAGAAGACATTATCAATGGAAATAGATTGTTTGATGTCTTCTTCACCACATGACCATTCTGGACAGCCACGACTCCTCTACCTTCAACTTGAACTTCTTTGTCATTTCCAAGTTTCACATTAAGCTTCTAGGACTAATCTAACTTTTTGAACAATGATTTGGTTCCCGTCATGTGATTTGAACAACCACTATCCAAATACCACACAGATTTGGACGTTTCTTCACTTTTAAATGTCATAAAAAGTCGAGGCTGCTCATCTTCTTGCTCAACAAAGCTAGCATGCTTTTCTTCTTTCTGCTTTTCCAACAGTCGGCCTGCTTATGACCATACTTCCTGTAATAATGACATTGAATGTCACTTTTTTGGTACCTCTTGAGTTATCATAATAACCTCTTCCTCTGTCTCTTCCATGGTCTCCACGACCTCCCAATCTGCCTCGTCCTCTACCTGCAGCTCCAGAACTGCTGCCATTTTTCTGACCAGAGTATTCTCCCTTCATTTGGAAAGCTTTTGCTTCACTTTTCTCAGTCTTATTACCAAGACGATCCTCATGACCAATCAACGAGCTCATCATGGTGTCAAAGCTATATGTACTCATATCATTTGCCTCCATGATTGCAGGTACCACATATTCAAACTTTGGAGTTAAGCTCCTAAGAACTTTACTCACAACAATTTCATTTGACAAGAATTCACCATAAGACTTCATTTGGTTGACAACAGCGGAAACTCTCGCCAAATATTCTTGCATCGTCTCATTCTCCTTCATCAAAATCGTTTCAAATTGATGACGAAGAGTTTGTAACTTGACAGCGACCGCCTTCTTATCTCCCATGTACTCATGCTTCAGAATTTCTCAGGCTTCGTGAGATGTATTCACCGCTGAGATCTGAGAGAGTATATCATCCTCCAAAGCCGTCTGAATCCAAAACAGTGCCTTTGCGTCCTTCTTGCGTCTCTCTCGTAACTGTTGATCAGGTTCCGCATGATTTGCATCTTCAAATCCATTCTCCACCAAATCCCAACTTTCTTGAGATCTGAACATTGTCTTCATCTTGAGACTCCAAAGGTGATATTTTTCACCTTTAAATATCGAAATTGTACCTTGCTGATTCGATCCATTAGCTGCCATAGCTCTGATACCACAATGTTGTTGCGAGAAAAAACACTAGAAGAAACAAAGTAAGAAAAGAACAGAGAACACAAAGAAAGTTTTGCTGAAAATCTTTTATTCTCTGATAATTGAAAATGAAAGAGACAACATGAAGTTATAAGAAACAAAAATGTAACAGCACCCACTATACCCATGAACTCATTATGTCCTATAGTTAAAAGTAAAAACTGAAACCCTTTATTGATTAGAAATAAAAACTAGCCAATATGTAACTGAAATCATTGATTGTAATTTGAATCACTTTTCAACAGTTGGGAGTTCTCTTAGAGAATTCACCCACTTCCATGTTCACCTGATTATTACTCGAGTCAATATCTATATGCTGGCAAACAGAGGATCTAGTGGACCCAAGACTAGGTGAATCGACAGCCTGAGGAGACTTATCATGTTCTTATACGAGGATTTTTTGCAGTGGGATGGCTTCTATTCGCTCAACCTGTGGACATGGAGGCGTTGGAGGGTTAGGAACCTCATTTTCAATAGTTGTTGCATGAGACTAAGGAAAACTAGAAAGACAAAACGATTGAGGGCTCGACATATGCAGGTTCATCGAAGCCATGCCAATCTCTGGTGGCACCAGATTCCATGGAATATAAGGGACATATGGGCAATTTTTGGTGAATGAGTAAGACATTTACAGTTTAAACATAGCATATGGAGGTGGTCGATCATATATGAAGTGAAGTAGTGAGACATCTCCATTCTCAAAGAGAGCATATTTGAAGAAACAAACATGATGGTCAATGGTCATGCGTACACGAGCTTGCATCATCACCGGTTAGATTACTTAGAATTGATCATAAAGCCAAATAATTTTTTTTGCTAGAATAGTAAAAAACCAAGTTAATTACAAAAAAAATGTTACGCAGAATCTAAAGCATAATGCCATTGAGTATGCTTTAGGTGACGTATATGGCAATAAAAATAAACAAGTGGACACGTGTTGTTTCTCCAACCTCTTTCACAAAAAGTTCTTTGATGAATGGAACGTTGTTGGAAACCTAGACAAACAACGACACTGTTTTTTCATTGATGATGACTAAACCGAGTAAAAAAACTAAAATTAATCAATTCATCTAAACCGGTTGCTAGAAAATCAAGGATACACAGATAAAAGAAGATTGATTGAATTGTAGAGTCCACACTGATTTTCTAACTTATTAAAGCTTTAAATATTAAGAAATAGCGATGAAAAACAATCAACATAAGTCTACGATATGAAGCTATGATCATCACTCTGACACATTCTTTGTTTTTTTTTTTCGATTTAGCAATGAATCTCGTCAAGCCGTTTGGCTTGGATAACTAGCGATCTCTCTCCCTTACACTTCTCCATCTTTGGAAGTTGAAACTTCCTCTACCTCTCAATGGATTCCAACTTGGAAAAATAATATCTTCGATGCTTCCACCGCTCATCAAGGAGGAGTAGGTTGTTGGGTAAAGTACAAGATTAATAGATTGGGTCTTGATAGCACTAGAGCCCCTTTAAGATGGTGATTGTTAGTGAGGAGTAAAGGTCATTGGACTTTCATGTCGCTTAGTCGAGGATTTGCTTTTGGAAAAAGAGATTAACAAATGGGTTAGACAACAGAGAAGAGCGATGGAAATTCAGACAGCATGTTACTTGATGATTGGATGATGATTTCATGGTGGAGCTTCTCTTGGTCCAGCATGTGGCAGTTTTTCCGTGAAATTAGTGTAATCTAATAAACAGTGCTTTTATCCATTTTTAACCCTTGTTTTGTGTGTTTTATTGAGTCAAAGTGTGTGTTTTAGAGTCTTTTAGTGTTACACTTGAAATACTTTTTTATATTGGATTTTTTATTGCTTTTGCTGTCAAATTGCCGATTATACCTTTACATACTTGGTTACCTAACACCCACGGTGAGGAAATTCTAATAGTTGTTCCCGGCGTTTAATGTTTGTTCACTAAGCAAAATGCCACCTGAAAGGACGAAAAGAAGAGACTGAAGCAAAAGCCGAAAACAAAGGCGTGACTGACTGAAGGAATGGAGGGAAGCTCTTATTAACGGCCAAAGCGGTCTAAAATGCTAGCTTGAAAAGGAGCTTTTAAGCCACTAGTCCAATTATATTTTTTACGATTTCTTTTCATGTTATAGGTCACATTGGGTGAAAATGAGCTATATTGAGCGAAAACAAACATGTAAAGATGCTTAATCATGCGAAGCCGTTAGAAGTTTGAATTTTCTTTGAAAGAATTCTCACCATTGGATCGAACTCGCATTGTAAAACAAGATAGCAATAAGAATTAGCTTTTATTATGCGTTGGTTTGAAGGCAATTACATAAACAGTTAGGAAGATATGTCAATTTTACTAAAGACATATCATTATGTACCGACCTTGCGAAAAAACCAGAAATCTGCCTTATTTTGCCTGGTTCAATTTAAGTTGTACCATATCCGATTTTTAGAGACTATAATTGGGTTCTTAGTCACTTTTTGAGAGATAACTTTTTTTTATTATTTCCAACCACTTTTAGTTTTGTTCTTAGAGCTTTAGGGAGAAGATCTCATTCTTTGTCACTTTTTGGTAAACATTTCTCAATCCTTTTATTTCTTATTGTAATTATATTATATTTCCTTTGATATATGTTGCTTTTTTTCAATTATGTCCGAGTTGTTTCTCAATCAAGTTAAGAGTTTCATGGGTTTTTAGGAAATCTGTGGACTAAGGACAAATAGGGTTTAATTTTATTGTGTTATTCATCTATAGTTGTTCTTACTGCTAGGTTATAGTAGCTAACTAGGTTATGATCATAGGTTGTTTAACTCAACAAAAGTGTTTGTTAGATGCCTGAAAGAACATATCAATTAGTCATTAACCAACAAAAATTGATGCTAAGGTTAATTGAAGACTTATCAGACCTAATCGATAATGTGTGTTTAGATCTCTAGGACTAAACAACAATATAAGATTGTAGGTTGCTAGATATAGTAGTTGACACCATGATAGTGGGTTTGTTGTGCAATTATGTATGTGTCACAAATTGGTCTTAAACTTGTCATGTATAGTCTCATGATTTAGATCCATAATTTCCTCATGAATACCCTGAATTTAATGCTTTTTATTATTGAATTTAAATCATTTCATTGCTTAGTTTGTTTAATTCCAATCACCACCGTTACTTTGGTTTTTCTTAGCTTGAATTTGGTTTTAAGATTGACAGTTGAATCACTTGGTTCTCGTGGATTCAAACCATAAGTACTACTTTTGTTTTGTTGTGCATTTTCCCTAGATTACTAGGGTCAAAACTTTGTGTATCATTTTCAAAATTGCATAAGCCTTAGATCATTCTAGAAATAAGCTCATTTGTATTTCGACTTAATTATATTATTTTCTCTCTTTATGGCCTACTGTAATTAAGCCCACTTGGGCAATTTATCAATGAAACTTTATCGACAAAAAAAATCAAGATCCATGATATTTGATTCATAGTAGACATTAAATTATTTTTTTCAAATGCAGGTAGTATGAAGAATATTTTTGAATGATTATGTGGATAATAACCAAACTTTATACAAGGGATCTCTACTATAAGCTAGATACACAATAGCAAAGTGAATATGAACAATATGATAAAATTATATGCTATATAGATCTGTTACACACTACTCAAGGTGGAGAGTGAAGATCAAGAAATCCGAGCTTGAGAAGAAACTCTGCAAATTCTCTCTTGCCAAGGGCATTAGTCAACATATCAGCGACTTGAATCTTTATCGAGATGTGTTTCATGATGATAGTACCATGGGTGATCTCATCCCTAATGAAATGACAATCGGTTTCCACATGTTTTGTTCATTCATGCAACGTCTGATTTGCGCTGAGGTGGACAACATAAAGACTCTCACAATTAAGTTGAACTAGTGATTGTATCTTAATGCCAAAACAAATAAGAAGATTGTGCAGTGATGTGTCTGCATTTTACCACATTTTAGGGTCATTATTTAGCATGTTTTGCATTCATACTTACATTATTAGAATAGTTTTAGGTTCTTTTAGGCATAATTTGCATACTTAGTGTTGGGCATTGCACACATTGCATAAAGGGTATTTTTAGGCACTTTTTGTAGCATTTCATGAAGAATTTCGGACTACAAGAAGACAATTGGAAAATCGGCTGGCCTAAAGTTGAAGTTCAGGATGTGATATAGAAGATTTGGCATATACCAATGACACTCGAGCATGACACTCGACCACACTTGGTCGAGTGGATTTTCGGATCAGAACGTTGACTTTTGACAGAGTTGACTTTTCTTTTGGGCTTTTTGTAAAAAGGGCCCAATGGTACCCCTTTATGTGAAAAGGCAAAACCCCAACTATTTTAGGCCTTTTTCCATTTTCTTTTCTTAAGGAATTTTCCTTTTCTCTTTTCAAGGAATTTTCCATTTCTCTTTCTAGGGAATTTTCCTTTTTTCTCTTTAAGTATTTTTCCTTTTTTTCTTAAGATCTTTTGATCTATAAATTGTACTAGAATTTCCACTTTTAATATACAATCTTTTCTAGCAATTTTCGATCTCTATCTTTTTACAAAGCAATTAACAATTTTTAGTCTTAAGTTTATGCAATTGATTTTCGATTTTGAGTCTATGTTTTACTTCATGAATTCTGAGTAAGTTAGTCTAGGGTTCTTGAGGAAAGGGTGAGATTAGGGGAAAACTTAGGGATTTCCAGATTTGTTTATGTTTAATTAAGGTCTTAGATCTCTTTAATTTAAGTGTTCTTAATGCTTGTTTCTTTCTGATCATTGAAATTCGATCTCTTGGTGAATCCCCCCCCCCCCCCCCCCGAGAGGCGTTTGGGGAATCACTTGAACATGCTTAGGTTAAGATAACATCTGCCTAGCTCAAGAGATTGAATGTCTAGGGTGTTATTAGGCTCAGTAAGGTCCATACTTAAAGCCTCTTGAATTTCCAATCGTTGGGCGAGAGTCAAGTCAGGTTGTCTTTTAGGAGAGGTCCCATTGCGCGAGAGCGAATGTGATTACTTTGTGATTCCTTGCTTAGAGGTCATCTAAATAGGTTGATAAACAAGTCTGGAACCCCCTAGGAATACCCTAATCATTGATCCTAAACCTCGAGAACCCCTTTTTCCTCTATTGAATTTTCGTGATTTTATTACTCTACTTTTAGGTTGAGATTCTGTGTTGCACTTCATTCTGTTGCTTTAATTTAATGCTCTCTTTTTACATTCTATTTTCATGTCTCGCTTTTAAAACTCTGTTTTAGCATTTCGTTGTCACCTAGAATAGATCACCACTCACTAAATCGAATCTGACTTAGATTAGGATGAGTAGATTACGTTTTGATTGCTAGTTACTCTCCCAGTGGATTGACACCATATTGTACTGCAATTGATTAGATAGACAGTTTGGTATTTGAGAAAACACCGTAAAAACCTGTTTATCAAATTGGCGTCGTTGCCAACTGGGATCTAGTTAGCTATAATTAGGAAAATCACTTTCTTGAGCCTAAGTTTTACTACAATATTCTAATCTCGTTTCTGGTTTATGTTTGCTTTCAGGTACACTCGATCAACAAGCTCGACCAACTCAGCCCGAGCTCGTTGATCTTTCTTCTGTTCCCAGAGAGCTCGAGCAGACCCCAGAAACACTCGATCATTACACTCGAGCACCACCTGCTCGAGTGTTATTTCCGACAACACAAATCACTTGCATGAATACCAGGTCCCGTAGTAGTGAAGATCTAATCCCATACTCTGACAGAATAGACTGTTTGCCTCGTGAATACTTGCGAGAACAACGAAACAGATTGAACAAAGAATACACGGATCAGGTGAACAATTGAAGAACAAGTACAAGCTACTGAACTAGGAACTCGTCCTAGGAGAGTTAGACACATTGGTGCCGGTGATGCTCCCAGCATTCACACTCAACGCCATGGAATTGTCCCACCAGCCATCGCCAACAACAACTTTGAGATTAAGAGTGGTATGATCTTCATGGTCCAGAACAGTAAATTTCATGGTTTACCTTCTGAAGATCTGCTGGATCATCTTGATGAGTTTGAAAGACTAACCAGTTTGACAAAGATAAATGGGGTTAGTGAGGATGCTCTAAAACTGCGACTGTTTCCTTTCTCTCTTGGAGACAAAGCACACCTATGGGAAAAACACTTGCCACAAGGGTCTATTACATCTTGGGATGCCTGCAAACAAGCGTTTCTAGGCAAATTCTTCTCCAATTCTAGAACTGCGAAACTTCGCAATTCTATCTCTGGTTTCAAGCAAAACCATTCTGAAACATTCTCTGAGGCCTTGGGAACGATTCAAGATGTACCAATCACAATGTCCTCATCATGGGTTCACCACTGAGTCACTTCTCAGCACTCTCTACAGAGGCGTTATTCCCAAGATCCGAATGTTGCTAGACACAGCAAGCAATGGGAACTTTCTGAACAAGGATGTAGATGATGGATGGGAATTGGTTGAGAATTTAGCACAAGCAGATGGCCAATACAGTGAAGACTATGATCGAACTCCTAGATGTACAGCTGATCCTGACATGGTTAGTAGGAAGGAACTCAAAGCCATACAAGACAAGCTGGATAGGTTGCTCTCAGTTCATCAAAAGCAGGTACATCACGTGAGTAAGTCCGAACAGGTTGTAGAGGATGAAGATGAGGTAGAAGAGGTCAGTTTTGTGTAGAATCAGGGTAACAGTTATGGGCCTTACAACAACTACAAACCCAACCCAAACCTCTCATACAGGAACACCAATGTGTCTAATCCCCAAGATCAGGTGTATCCACCAAAACCGCACCACCATCCCCAATCCAAACTCTTTGTCCCAAAACATCTATACCAGCAAACTCATCACCACCCACCTACTGTACCACATGATTATGAATACCACAACACTACCCAACCCCAACAAACTGAGGTAATGGACATCTTGCAGCAAATCCTCAAAGGTCAGACAGCTACCGCCTCTGAAATAACCAGGAAATTTGTTGAGGTACACACTAAGATAGATGCTTCCCATCATGACCTCCATTGCAAGTTTGAAACTCTTAATGCCCGCCTCAAGAATTTAGAGAACAAGCAAGCTTCCTCCTCTGCAGTTAAGACTATTGGGCAACTACCAGGAAAATTTATTCAAAACTCCAAGGAATACACTGCCCAATCCATTACATTGAGGAGCAGTAAGGAGATCTCTCCACAACTACGACATGATAAATTCACTGAGGACAGTGACATTCAACTTGGGGAGGACAGCCTTAGTCAGAAAAAGGCTGAAAATATAGAGAAAAAACCTCAGAAAAGAACACTCGAGCAGGACGCTCTCGAGCAGGACGCTCGAGCTGGAACTGATCGAGCATTATGTTCAGAACCACACAATGAGACACTCGAGCAGGACACTCGAGCAAGGCTAGGTCGAGTGTCCCCTTACCAACCTCCAAAACATGATATTTTGCACGATATCCACAAGTCTTTTACCCTTCCTCCTTTTAAACCTCAACTACCCTTCCCACAAAGGTTTAAAAATGACGTAATGATGAAGTACAAGGCTCTTTTTGACAAGCAAATAAAGGATGCTGAGGTAAAGATACCTATACTTGATGCTTTCATGCTAATGCCTCCTTATCAAAAAATTTTGAAAGATGCTGTGAAGGAAAGAACAAATGAGTTAGAGGGTATGGCAGTAGAGACTCATGAGTGCAATGACATCTTAGAGAGGATAATAGTTCAAGACAAGCTAGATGATCCTGGGACATTCACTTTACCATGCTCATTGGGTCATTTAACTTTCAGCAAATGTTTATGTGATCTTGGAGCTTCAATTAGCCTAATGCCACTATCTGTTGCTAAGAGGTTGGGTTCAACAGCTACAAGTCTTGTAAACTCTCTTTGATTCTAGCTGATAGTTCTGTCCGTTTACCATATGGTTTGCTGGAAGATATACCTGTAATGGTTGGTAATGTTGAGGTTCCCACAGACTTTGTGGTGATTGATATGGATGAGGAACCACAAGATCCACTACTCCTTGGTAGACCATTTTTAGCTTATGTTGGAGCTGTAATTGATGTGAGGAATGGAACAATTGAGCTAAACTTTGGTAAGGATCTCAATATGAAGTTTAACATTAACGATGCAGCTAGGAAACCTACTATTGGAGGACAAAGCTTCTCAATTGAGGGATTAGATAAGTTAGGCATTAAACCTCCTAAGCTTCCTCGACTTATATTGGCTAAGAGTCGTAAGGCTAGCGACTACTGCAGAAAAATTCCAATGTTTGAAGAGGTTGTTGATGGGAAAAGCCTTCAATCTTTGTTTGCTTGCAATGAGATCACGAATATGCCTTCTAAGGAATCATACAATTTACTAGAATTGGATCTTGGGCCTGATATAATTTTGAGACCAATTACTTTTGTGGATGGAGTAATGGAGTACAAGGTGAAGAGCAGCAAATATCCCAAACCATTTGCCAAAGTGAAGCAGCTTCTCTTTCCAACGAAGCCCAAATCAGACTGGTCAGGACCTTTCCACATTAAAAGAGTTATGCCTTGTGGATCCATCACCATATTAAGCAAGAAAGGAGAGGAACTTCCAGAAAACGGGCAGAAAGTTAAGCTTTACATGGTTGATGAAACCATTTCAGAGGGGACCTCAATTCCTCTCTTTGAACCACTCCAGGTCTGATGGGTGTGGGAAGTCAAGCTTAGTGACTTAAAACAAGCTCACTTGGGAGGAAATCCCATGATATCCTTGTACATATTTTCTTTCTTGCAGTTTTTCTTTGTTTCTTTTGCTCTTTTCTTATGTTTCAGGTCAAGGGACGTGCACCACAAGGAATTTGGCACCAGAGCATAACACTCGAGCATGACACTCGAGCAAGCCTGCTCGAGTGTTCTAAGTGTTCTAAAAACGAACCAGAAACTCCTTCATTTCCAACTTTTTCATTCTCCAATTAGGTACGGAACCCCTTCCCTTCATTGTATATACCACTACATATTTTTCTCTTGACTTGCTGGTCTAGGGTCCTCTTTCGGGCTTTTATACACACAAGAGACTGTGTGATTTAAGTTTGGGGGAGGATTCTAAGGGACATTTGACTTTGTTTTCTGTGATTCTTAGTTTTTCTTTCATTTCATCATTTGCATTACATCTAAGACATAGAAAAACCAAAAACATTTTCAGTTAGCATAATTTTTTCGATTGCATATCATCTAAGGCATAGAAAACCCATAAAAAAAATAGAGTGTTCATGTAGCAGCATCACATTCATATAGGATGAGTCTAGAGTTTTGGAATCATCTTGCTAATGATAGACAGTCTTGCTAGGTTGATTGGCTAGTAACCATAGTGAACTCTTGGACTTTCATTTTTTTTTTTTTGCCCCTCTTGAACACTGATTGGTAGATCATTGGCCTTAGAAACCTAAGCTTATGTTGTGTCTCGAAAGAACCAGATTTTGTCTCCTCATAATTGAACTTTATTTTTACCAATTAGGGGCTTGAGATACATTGCATAAGATCCTTCTGTAGGTTCAGCCAGTTAAGTAGAAAGAAAAGCATAAGATAAATATAGAATCATCCTTCTTACAACTCAGCTCAAACGATATGGTCTAAGATGAACGGGGACTGTGCGTATACCCGTACCTTCTTGTGTTCATCAATGAAACCATTCTGATGTTGCCTAAGATGAAACCGGGATTGTGCGTAAACCCCGTACTTTTTCGTGTATCATTGATAAAGCTAATACATTGATGCCTAAGGTGAGTCGGGACTGTGCGTAAACCCATACTTTATCGTATCTCATTGATAAAGCTGGAGAGAATAAATACGAGTTTGCCAAGATAGGAGTTAAGAATAAGAAGTGATCGAAAATGCTTAGTTCATAGTGTCTGGCTGAATTTGAGGAAGTTGAATCCCAAGGTCTTTTCATCGATAGCCCCTCTTGCGGTCTACACCTTTAGAAATAGGTTTCAAATCTGAGTGTCTTAGAGGTCCAACTAAGTAATGGGGAATATTCGATTTTTATGCTAAGCTTTAATGGAAAGTAGATTGTGGTTTTTTACAAAGGAATGAGGGTTCACTTGTGGATTACGGTCTTCAGCTTGATAAGTTGTTTGTTTGAGCGGTTCTGATTGTTCCCATTGTCAGCAACTTCTCTTCCTTCTTAGCTCTATGCATATTTGCTTGAGGGCAAGCAAAGACTAAGTTTGGGGGAGTTGATGTGTCTGCATTTTACCACATTTTAGGGCCATTATTTAGCATGTTTTGCATTCATACTTGCATTATTATCATAGTTTTAGGTTCTTTTAGGCATAATTTGCATACTTAGTGTTGGGCATTGCACACATTGCATAAAGGGTATTTTTAGGCACTTTTTGGAGCATTTCATGAAGAATTTCGGACTACAAGAAGACCAATGGAAAATCGGCTGGCCTAAAGTTGAAGTTCAGGATGTGATCTAGAAGATTTGGCATATACCAATGACACTCGAGCATGACACTCGACCACACTTGGTCGAGTGGATTTTCGGACCAGAATTAAGACTTCAGACGAAGATTGACTTCTTGGGCTTCTCTGCGAAAAAAGGCTAATCAAGACCCATTTGTGCAAGCCCAACAACTATTTTAGGCCTTTTTCTATTTTCTTTCTTGAGGAAATTTCCTTTTAACTTTTAAAAGGAAATTCCCATTTTTCTTTCAAGGGAATTTTTCCCTTTTTCTCTTTAAGTATTTTTCCTTTTTCTTTAAGATCTTTTGATCTATAAATTGTACTAGAATTTCTACTTTCAATATACAATCTTTTTCTAGCAATTTTCGAGTCTCATATTTTACTAAAGCATTTACGATTTTTCTAGTCTTAAATTTTATGCAATTAGATTTTGATTTTAAGTCTTTATTTTATTTCTTGAATTCTGAGTAAGTTAGTCTAGGGTTCTTGAGGAAAGGGTGAGATTAGGGGAAAACTTAGGGATTTCTAGATTTGTCTATGTTTTAAATAAAGTCTTAGATCTCTTTAGTTTAAGTGTTCTTAATGCTTGTTTCTTTCTGATCAATTGAAATTCGATCTCTTGGTGAATCCCCCCCGAGAGGCGTTTGGGGAATCACTTGAACATGCTTAAATTAGATAGCATCTTCCTAGCTCAAGAAATTGATTGTCTAGGGTGTTATTAGGCTTTGTAAGGTCCATACTTAAGGCCTCTTGAATTTCCAATCGTTGGAGCGAGAGTCAAGTCAGGTTGTCTTTTAGGAGAGGTCCCATTGCGCGAGAGCGAATGTGATTACTTTGTTATTCTTGCTTAGAGGTCATCTAAATAGGTTGATAGATAAGTCTAGAACCCCTAGGAATACCCTAATCATTGATCCTAATCCTCGAGAACCCGTTTTTCCTCTATTGAATTTTCGTGATTTTAATACTCTGCTTTAGGTCGAGATTTCGTGTTGCACTTTATCATTAGTTTCACTATTGCTTTACTTTTAATGCTCTGTTTTTACATTTTAATACTGCGTTTCGTTTTAGCATTTGTTTTAAGATTTCGTTATCACCTAGGATAGATAAACCACTTGCTAAAACTGAATATGGCTTAGATTAGAATAAGTAGATTATATCTTGATTGCTAGTTACTATCCCATTGGATTGACACCATACTGTACTGCAATTGATTACATAAACAGTTTGGTATTTGAGAAAACACCGTAAAGACCTGTTTATCACAGACATAGCTTCTAGATTACAGGAAAATGATAACAGAACACCACTCTAAGTTGCCTTAGCACAAATTAATCATGTGTAAAAGATATCACATATGTAGAAGGATCATTTAAACATTGCTAGCTCTAAGGATCAATATCTATTGCATAACTCAACCAAAGTATTTCATGACGGATTTACCAATAAACATAGCTTCTTGATTAAGGCAAATAGGTAATGTTGTCTCATGTCAATGTGACATTATGTTGCCTTGAACCTAGCGAAAAGAGATCATGTATGTAGAACAATCATATGAACATTGCTAGCTCTAAGGAAAAAGTTCTACTTTACAACTAAACCAAAGTAACTCATGACGGGTTCACGAAAAGCCATAACTTTTAGATTAAGGAAAAATGGTAATGTTGCGATCAATGATATCACTTTAAATTGGCAGAGCACACTTTCTCATATTCAAATTACATAACTTTGCCTTGAACGTAGCTAAAAGAGATGACATGTGTAGATGATCATGTGAACATTGCTAGCCCTAAGGATCAACTTATACTTCATAACATAATAAGTAAATCAAAGTAGTTCATGGTGGGTTCAACCAATAGACGTTAGCTTCAAGATTAACGCAAAATGGTAAGGTTGCGTCCCATGACACCACACCAAGTTTCCTTAGCACAATTTCTCATGTCAAAATGCCAGAATGTTGCCATGACCCTAGCGAAAAGAGATCACATGTGTTAGAAGGATCATATGAACATTCCTATTCCAAAGGATAAGCTCTACTTCATAACTTAGCCAAAGTAGTTCATGATCGGTTTACCAACAGACATAGCTTCTAGATTACAAGCAAAATGATAACAGAACACCACTCAAAGTTGCCTTAGCACAAATTATCATGTGTAAAAGATATCACATATGTAGAAGGATCATTTAAACATTGCTAGCTCTAAGGATCAAGTTCTATTGCATAACTCAACCAAAGTATTTCATGACGGATTTACCAATAAACATAGCTTCTTGATTAAGGCAAATAGGTAATGTTGTCTCATGTCAAAGTGACATTATGTTGCCTTGCACCTAGCGAAAGAGATCACATATGTAGAACAATTATATGAACATTGCTAGCTCTAAGGAAAAAGTTCTACTTTACAACTAAACCAAAGTAACTCATGACGGGTTCACGAAAAGCTATAGCTTTTAGATTAAGGAAAAATGGTAATGTTGCGATCAATAATATCACTTTAAATTGGCAGAGCACACTTTCTCATATTCGAATTACATAACTTTGCCTTGAACGTAGCCAAAAGAGATGACATGTGTAGAATGATCATGTGAACATTGCTAGCCCTAAGGATCAACTTATAATTCATAACATAATAACTAAATCAAAGTAGTTCATGGTGGGTTCACCAATAGACGTTAGCTTCAAGATTAACGCAAAATGGTAAGGTTGCGTCCCATGACACCACACCAAGTTTCCTTACCACAATTTCTCATGTCAAAATGCCAGAATGTTGCCCATGACCCTAGCGAAAAGAGATCACATGTGTAGAAGGATCATATGAACATTCCTATTCCAAAGGATTAAGCTCTACTTCATAACTTAGCCAAAGTAGTTCATGATCGGTTTACCAACAGACATAACTTCTAGATTACAGCAAAATGATAACAGAACACCACTCTAAGTTGCCTTAGCACAAATTATCATGTGTAAAAGATATCACATATGTAGAAGGATCATTTAAACATTGCTAGCTCTAAGGATCAATATCTATTGCATAACTCAACCAAAGTATTTCATGACGGATTTACCAATAAACATAGCTCTTGATTAAGGCAAATAGGTAATGTTGTCTCATGTCAATGTGACATTATGTTGCCTTGAACCTAGCGAAAAGAGATCACGTATGTAGAACAATCATATGAACATTGCTAGCTCTAAGGAAAAAGTTCTACTTTACAACTAAACCAAAGTAACTCATGACGGGTTCACGAAAAGCCATAGCTTTTAGATTAAGGAAAAATGGTAATGTTGCGATCAATAATATCACTTTAAATTGGCAGAGCACACTTTCTCATATTCAAATTACATAACTTTGCCTTGAACGTAGCTAAAAGAGATGACATGTGTAGAATGATCATGTGAACATTGCTAGCCCTAAGGATCAACTTATACTTCAATAACATAATAATTAAATCAAAGTAGTTCATGGTGGGTTCACCAATAGACGTTAGCTTCAAGATTAAACGCAAAATGGTAACTCTCTCTC
>JAKUCM010009781.1:0-21964 GCA_023374145.1 Lepidium sativum | reverse complement strand
TAAAGCGAAGCAAATCGAGTTTAGTGAGTTTCAGTTACAATGAAGAAGCAAATGAAGTAGCATTGAGAGAAGGAAACGATCATTTTTGACCAGTG
Organism: Lepidium sativum; assembly: GCA_023374145.1. Taxonomy (NCBI): domain Eukaryota; kingdom Viridiplantae; phylum Streptophyta; class Magnoliopsida; order Brassicales; family Brassicaceae; genus Lepidium; species Lepidium sativum. Next base: position 21,869 of record JAKUCM010009781.1, on the reverse strand, counting down.
AGATGAACTTCTTGAGGAAGGAGTGTGTACTCGATCCCAAGGTCTTCAAGAATCCCCTTGATAGCAATGATCAACCTGGTTCTTCTCATATTCTTCTCTCCGAAATCTTGGAAGTTAATGGTGTGTAGAACGAGCACATTCAATATCAGTTTGTTCATATCTTCAATCCCCCTCACCATCACCATCGGTTCTGGAAACCAATGTTGTGGATTATCTACCAAGAATCTGTTCAAAAGACAACCAATATTTTGTCAATACTTAGCTAGTGAATGAGAATGTGTTTTGTTACTTTATACTTATACTTACTCTGTGACTTTTTCTTTGAAATTGGTGATTTTCTCTGCAGGTGTTGAGAATGCGATGGCGAAAAGGATGAAGTCTCCCATATTTGGACTTCTGTAGTAGTTGCTTATTGGTTTTGATATCAATACCGCATTTGGATAGAACACTTTCTCATTGTCAATCTTGAGGAACACTGTTGTTAAGAGATGTATTTCTTCAACCAGCAACTTCAAAGCCAAAGATGGAAAAAGTTAGATGTTTGACGTTTTTATAGTGAGCAAAACAGAGTTCAAAGTTACTTACCATCACACCGTCAATAACACAACGGTCACCGACATCATAAGGATGCATCACGAAAACGAATACAAAGGATTCGAAGATGTTCTTGCAAGTGCTTCCGATCATGAAGGCAAGACCCACAAATTGTGAGGAGAAGACTAGCAAAAACTTGGTCGTTGCTATGTTTAGAAGTATCAACCAAATGATGAAAGTGACAATGGTCAAGACTCCTGTTAAAAGTTTGTCCACTTGCTTGACTGCTGTTTTTGTGTCGTTCAGTGAATGTCCTAAAGCTTTTCGGCTCGTGTAAACTTTAATCTGTCAAAAACATAGCAAACAAACAAGCTTAAAGACACATTGAGACACACTGACTTCCCTAAACAGGCATGGACTCAGAAACACAACGGATAAAAGTATTACCACCCATTCTGTGAAAGCTTGGCGTGTGATTTTTCGTGTGTCGCCACCATCTATTAATGGGAGTACAAGGTCTACCTCTTCCTTAATCATGAACCTCCGCAGGTCATCTTCCTCAATGTAACTGAAAATTAAGAAGCAAATCAAGATTAGTTTGTATGACTAAGATCTAAGGTAGGGTGGTCTAGCAGTATTATGACTAGGACTAGAACTCTCTAATCATATTGGAAACAACTTTTTCCCTGCAGGACTACTCTCTCATCTCCATAACTATCTGGGTCAAAAGTCCGGAATACCTACGATTAAAAAGAAAGAGTCTTGTGCTATGACTTACTTGTTGTTTGGTTGAGCAACATTGTTGAAAATTTCGTAAGCAGCAGCAACAGCTTCCATCTCACTAGTTATCTCTTTATCAGCATTCGCTTTACCATGGCTAAACTCATCCAAAGTGTTAGATATTGTTGAGATACCTGAAGTTCCGACAGCTTCGATCAAAACTCGCATTGTCCAAGCAGACACCTTTTCTTGCTTCATCTTGTGAACCTTTCCCATATCAAGCACTTTCTTATCTTTCATCTTTCCATCCTTGACACTCGTGAAACTCAGGTGACCCGTGCTTGGCTCGCGGCCAATATTCTCTGCCTCTTCTATAAGTGCAGGTCCCGAGAGCGTCTGCAGAACGTATTGGTGGAAGACTGACTCTTGAATTCTCTCAAAGAAGTTTCTGACATTGAACTTTGAAGCAAGGACTTTCAAAGCAAACGTTTTTACCAAAAAAATGATTGATCCGACGAGAAGAGAGACAATAGTCCAAGTGATGAAGTCGAGAAATTTTCTGGTCTTACGAGAGTGATTGTAGTCGTCATCGAACAGAAATACCCAAGCAAGCAAAACCAGGCTGAACCAAATGAAGACTTGAACATTCTTCTTCAAACCGTGCACAAAGTACAATACTTTTTTCCTTAGGAGATAGTTTCGTTCTATCATGAAAACAGCCAAATGCATGAACCATCTCGTCACGAACATGCCACTGATCGTCACCATCACAAGCACACACCATTTCCAGACTTCCAAACCCCAAATACGATGGTCTTTTACCGTATCAATGGTTAAACTCACAACCAAAGTGCATACAATGGCCAAAAACACTGCCAATTCAAGCACAACCATAAATTTCATTCCACTACGCTTCACTCTGTGTAGCTTAACCTTTTGGTAGATTTCTTCATTTTCATCTGCTTCCTCCTCAGAAACTCTACTCAGAGCTGCAGACGCAATGCTCCTAGTCGACTTGTTATTCGGAGAAGCCCTGTCGAAAGAACTTCTTGCAGGTGAAGCAGCACCAAATTGTGTTCCACCATTTTCCTCTGCCCTTGTGCTATTACATCGAAAAGACTGTTGTTCCCCAAACCTTGACTTGGGCTTAGAGTAAGTTGACCTTGTAAGAGACTTCCTTCGAACAAGACCATCACTACTAGGACTTGGAGGAACCTTAGGCGGCTTATGAACACTACCAGAGAACTTATAGATTTCAGGAGTAGGAATACTTATTGGCATTGGTTTAGGAATCCTCGACTCTGACTCTGGTGACGGCTCTGGATTGAAAGAAGGAGAAGATGTTGCAACTTTCGGCACTGGTTTTGGAGGCTTCGCATTTGATTCTGGTGACGGCTCTGGATTGAAAGAAGGAGAAGATGCTGAAACTTTTGGACTTTCTTTATCACTGACATTGATAACAACTTCTTCTCTGTTGTTGGTTCCCTTCTCTGCCATCTTTAAGTCACTGTGAGATGCAATATGACCTAATGGCTCTCAAAAGAGCCAAGAAGAAGCTGGACCAAATCCTAAAAACAAAAACTAGAAAAGTAACAATGATTAGATCAATCACAATCACAATCACAATCACAAGCTCTTACACTAAAAGATAGAATTTATATTAGATTCAACAGATGCTTGACTCTAACTTTGGACAAAGTATTAACTTTTTCTATAAGCTAAACCTTAATAAAACCTAAACGAAACCCTACCAAAGGCTAGAATAGAGATCTGCAAGAAAAACCATTAGTCTCAGTAAAATGAGTATTTACACTACACAAACCATGAATATATAGTTAGAAATGAGCTTACTAATTTCAGCTATAGACAAGTTACAGTGACAAATCAGAGTTAGCTATGGAAACTCTGTATCCTTTTCTGGACACAAAAACGAAGAGAAGGAGACTGAGACAAACGTAAGGAGTGATATTGAACCTTGAGTCCTGTGTTTGCAAATTGCGAAACTCTAGTTTTATAAGTGTAGAAACCAAACGAATTCCAGAGTAATACTGACAAACAACAAATAAAAATTCGATTAAATAAAATAAAAATCACGTGAATCTTCAGACACGACTCCCATAATTTTTAGAAAGGAACGCTTTTTATGACAAACGATAACGTAAAAAGATAGAAAACAAAGTGTTTTAATAAAGTATAATGACATATTTTTCTTATGCCTCGCGAATCGGTTGGTGTATATTGTGATTTATTTTCCATAAGAAGTTGTTTAGCTATCTCTATATATGAACAAATTTAGCGATAAGAACATAACAGATAAACCTAATATAATGATGTGCTCTACGTAAGAACAATTACATGAAGAGAAGAAGCCAAACAGATTGGTTGGTAAAGAATAAAGAATGCAGCTTCATTATGAAAGACTACAATACAATAATTTTTTCATACTAAAATAGAAAAAAATATCAAGAATCGGGTATTCGACAAAGAGCTTGTTGTCAAGTGATAAGACTAAGACTGAGATTTTAAAGAATTCGCAAATTCAATTTTTCTACTGTACGAAATAAAATCACATTTTCTTTGTCATCGTTTACATATATATGGGCCAATGTTTTAGGATTATTTGGATACTTGGAAGTGAGAATTTATCTGCGGGGTAAACCAGTCGAGATTTCTCTTATAAAATTTGAGAATTCTTGAAATATCGTGAAATAAATAATAACTTTTAGATTATTTAGGTTAGATTAGAATAATATGGATATGGGACAAGCACATTAACAATAATCACCATACATGTTTTAGTTTACATATTCATTCATTAACCGTTGACTAATTCGAATATGCCATTTACTATCTGCCATGAAAAATCTATGTTCTAATGTTTTTTGGTCGTTAGAAGTATATTCACCTTTCACTCATTTTACATCAGTAGATGAATGAATAGGGATGAACTCAAAGGCCATGTAAGATTAAAAATCATCCTTTAACGTTTTATCATCAAATAAAATGTTAAAGAGGCTTGTGGTCTACTCTTATCGTGGATTCAAGTCCTTTTCAATGTAATTTTTCAGTATAATTGTGGTGGTTGACTAGATAAATAATAACCTAGGTATACAGTGAAACTCGCCAGTTTCAATTTCCTTTGAAACTTAGTTTTGGGTTAATGTGCTTTAAAGTTGTTTGAATGATAATGTCGAATATTTTGATTTTTTTCGAATATAAATGTTTAACATAATACTCCCTCTATTTTTTATACTTCATGTTTTAGGCATTTCACACATATTAAGAAATTATTAATTGTTTTATTTTTTCTAAAAAAAATATAGTTTATCACAACATTCAAAATATTTTAACTAATCACAAATCACAAATCAATATGCAGAATTTAAAAAGTCAAAAATACCAAAAGTGCAATAAATTTTGCATAAAAATCTTAAAACATCAACTAAAAATAAACAAATTTCATTTTTAAAACATCAACTAATAAAGAACAGAGGGAGTATATGTTGATATCGGATTCAGTAAACATAAATTGATCGCGAAAGTTTTGATGCCCATGATCAAATCAAAATTCAAAAGAGAAATGGATGATAATAAGATGAACTGGACCGAAAAAGAAAAATTATGGAATAAGCTCGACAGAGAGAAAAGAGAAAAAAAACATAGCGGAAAAACTCTTAAAAAACAGTTGATTGTAATTCGAGCAAATATGTAAAAGTGAAGATATCATAATCAATAAAATCTAGTTCAATTTGGGTTATTAGATTTCCAAACTCTTGTGTTACTCAATCCATCATAACTTGGGTTATTAGACTTAGCATCTTCAATATACAAGTGTGAAGTGTCACACTGAGTTTTCCATAAAGAAAATCATTTAGTAATAAGACAAAAGTCGACAACAAGAATATGGGAATAAATTCAGTTAGCGATGTTTGTGCCTAAAACAGTATTTATCAACACATTAGTTTTATTTATTTATTTCTATAATTGTACAATACAATACCATGATTTTTAGTGTGTTCAGCTATGTATTTTTAAATAAATTACATGAAAACCTAATCAAATTCTATTATGCAAAAATGAAGATTTAATCTTAATGAAATTTCATAAAATAGAAAAATAATCAGTTTTTATTTTTCGAATATAATTAGACTGAAGGACAAATAAATGAGCTGTCCAAGTAGTATTATACTAATATGGAATCAATTAGTTGATTATTTCGAGCTGATTTACAAGTGATTCTATTGAAAGGTCATCGAGATTAGTGGAAAATCTTAATTAAGAGAAAAAAAAATCTTAAATACTTTCAACATGAAAACTTCGTCTTCTCATTTCCTCTTTATTCTTCGTTCTCACCAACTAGTATTTATAAAATTATTATGTGATTTATTTATTACTAAAGCCTCTTTTAAACGTATATATGTTTAGATCTCACTTTTCTTTAGTTTATAGTTATAATAACTGAAAGGTTCATAATCCAGTGCTATGTATATACGTAAAGCATTTGTGAATTTGGGTTCAAGTATTTTGCAAAGGAAAAATTTGTAAATTATATATTTTTAAATAGATGAATGATAACTTACGTCTCAATTAATCGGTTCTATATTCTTTTTTTATGATATATTTTGTTACAAATTTTTTTGTTAGTTGTGTTGAAAATATTTCCGCATTTCCAATAACTAGCTAACTTATTATTTATTTTCAGCTGGTAAAATTAGTATAATATTTATTGCATAAACTTATTTATTTTCCAAGTAGTATAAAGATCTTACATTTTAACGAAAAAAAATTATGTGGGAGGTTTATATAATTTTAATCTATATATTAAATATCGGACGAGTTTTTATATTTGTAAGAGTAGTCTGTTTCTGATGTTAATGTACACATACAAAATTCTAAACAAAAGCTAATCGCAAATTTAATCTAGTTATCGGCGATAACTTCACTTAAAATAACTCATTTACATAATTATAGATCAAATTCCTATGCCTACCATTCTCGGTAGAAATTTGACTATTGTGTCGACCAACTGTGGTCCAATATAATAACCAACTATAGTGATTTTGTGATTTTGTGATTTTGGAAGAATATTTAACTAATGAGCCGAACCAAACCGATTACAATTCTATCTCAATTGGCCCATTCTAAGGCCCACTATGAAACCCAATTATAATTACTTAGCCCGAAACAGTTAATTTTGTAATCGGATGTTTAGGGTTTCCCAAGATACTCGAGCTATCTCTAACTCTTTAGGTTTTTAAAGCGACTTGTGTGATCTCCTTCTCTCCTTCTCCGTCTTCCACTCTCCGATCTTGCTCTTTCCTAAACACTCTAGAGCAGCAACAATGGCGGTTACCTTTTCAGATCTACACACAGAGGAGGGTGTTAAAGCCGTTGAGGAGCACCTCGCCGGAAAAACCTACATCTCTGGGTAAGTTTTGTCACTTTCTTTATTTTGGTACACGATCGTATCTTTCAATTGTTTATATTGTACCCTGTTGACGTATTAGAGAGTTTGGTTTCGTAGGGATCAACTTTCAATGGATGATGTTAAGGTTTACGCTGCCGTTCCAGTGAAGCCCAGCGATGCCTTCCCCAATGCTAGCGAGTGGGTACGAGTGCGTGGCTTCCCACCTTGCTAAAAGGTTCGTCCTTTCTTGAAATTTGGACTATTTCATTCGGATTTGGATTCATTAATGTCAATCAATGTTCTAATTGATGATGGGTTTCAATTTGTTGCAGTTTCCCTGGAAACGCCGTCGGTGTGAGTTTCAGTGGCTCTGCTGCTCCAGCTGTCCAGGCTGAGGTAACTCCTTTAGAGTAAAGCTTGATTCTTCGTCCAATTCGCGAAGTTTCTCCTCAATATAATCATAGACCTTAAAAGGGGAATCAATATAGTAGTGAACAATGCTTTTTCAAGGTGGTACATCTAATCTTGTATTAGGGATCCATGAGCTGTGTTTCGTGTAGGAAGTTGTAGGAGTTTGGTTTGGAATGATTTGTTCTGTATTTAGAGCTATTTTCCGTGAATTGTCGACAGGCACCATCAGCAGCTGATGATGATGATGACATGGATCTCTTTGGTGACGAGACCGAGGAGGATAAGAAAGCTGCAGAGGAGAGGGAAGCTGCTAAGAAGGACACCAAGAAGCCTAAAGAGAGTAAGCCTCTCTGTCTGTTATATTACTTGAGTAGTATTGATCATAGCATATTCTGCTTCCGATGATATATAAGCTTGTCTTATGGTGTTATGAGGAGCAAGCATGTTAATGTGTAGATGCATCTAGTTAGAACTTGAATTTTTATTTTCTTATGAAATTCATCAATTTGTTTGCTAGGTGGAAAGTCCTCTGTGCTCATGGATGTTAAGCCATGGGATGATGAGACCGACATGAAGAAACTAGAGGAGTGTGTACGAAGTGTTGAGATGCCTGGTCTTTTCTGGGGAGCTTGTACGTCAATAATGTCTATCTGCTTATACTTGCAAAGAAGGGAAGCATAAGCTTTGAACTTTTAGTATGCGGTTTTCTAATTCTTTCCTTCTGAAAAATTGTTGCAGCAAAACTTGTAGCAGTTGGTTACGGAATCAAGAAACTCACCATTATGCTCACAATTGTTGATGATCTTGTGTCCCCGGATGACATCATTGAAGACTTCCTCACCGCTGAGCCTAGGAACGAGTACATCCAGAGTGTTGACATTACCGCCTTCAACAAGATTTAGAGACTTTAAACCTCTATCCTCCAAAAGATATTTGATTTACGAGTTTTGTTTTTGGTTTGTATTGTTCTTTCTTCTTGCAAGACATCTTTTATGTTACAATAACTTAATCTATCAAATCCTTATCATTTTGTTGCACTAGTGTTAAGAACCACTTAGATACAGTGAAAAATTCTCTATTACTTCTGAAAGAATCACGTATCCTGCGGCTCCCATTACAAGAGAAAGTGTGAGTTTTTCCTCCAGGAACAAGTTGTGGCAGGCTTGTTGCTGCTGAAGACGAGCCTGAGTACCTATCTGACCAAGACATAGCGGCTGGGAGGATTCCGAACAATACCAGAACTGCAAAGAGAAACCAAAGTTATATCTCTGAGGTTTAAATGTGTGTACTTGTTGATTCAGGTGGTTCAAGAGGAGACTTGTACCTCCATATGTCCCGGCAAAATCTAAGGCTTTGAAGAAAATCTCTGGGTCCAGTAGGGACAGTACAAGTGGTGGAATCAGTGTAAGAGAGTAAACAAGAGGCTTGTTCTGGCCATTCGGGAGCTTCAATACTTGCAAATTTCCATGAAAGCAAAGACTATACAGTTATTTCTCCATGACAGTAAGTTTAGAAGAAAACATAAACGTTGTCTTATTCGAGTACTCACAGTCAGAGAAGAAATCACAGAGGCCTAGGACAAATCCAATATAAGATGTTGCGATTGCAAGAAGAGAGAATGTTTCCACGAAAGGCTGTGTGATCAAAGCAATACAGATGTGAAGTTGATTGGTGTGAGTGTTTATCAGATAAGCAATAACAACTCAACTTACACCAACAGTTACACTGGTTGATCTCAATTGCTGCAGTGGATCACCAATCACACCAGAATCAGGCAACGATCCGAGAATGACAGCGTTCCATACAAGAAACAAGCCAAGTGGTATGGCTGTGCCAAGCACAATCGCGGTTCTGAAGATTGAAATATCTGGAAAGATAAGTTATTCTAGACAGATTGAGTGAGATTCACTATCACCAATTCATCTCAGGGTATATAATGTCACCTTACTTTCGGTAAGTCTCCTTCAAGATCTGTGCAGAGAACCGGCACCACATTCTGTAAGAGAAGCAATCAATTAAGAAATTTCGTTCATCTTGGAGTCAAGAATCTAAGGTTGAAGCACAAGCTTGACTGACTGACTACCTGATAAACAAATGACAGGGCAATGATGGGTATACTCATAGGAACGGCCTCAAAGTTAGCCTTGAGAAGAGCTTCCCAGTGCAAGTCTCCACTTGCGACTGCCTAACAAAATGGTCATCTTTGGTTGATTTTTCCTTTCATTGATCATAGAGAAGTCTTTTAACGAAATATTGTTACCACGAGTGCTGCAAACGATGCAATAACTCCAAACACCAGAAATCCGTTGGCTGCACCTATGAATCGCTGGCTGCAACCACACATGGCGAAACATTTGATCATATACCACTATTCCACGCTAGTTCTCTTTGGGTTTAGATAGTTTCTTGTGGTATCATTGATTGGTTTAAACTAATAAGCTAACCTTCCAAAGAAGCAAAGGCCTCCTAACGCCAGTGAGAACAGAGTTGCGCTCTGCCATCTACAGAAGATTCTCGGAAATAACTATAGCTGCATAACACTCAAAACTGTTAAGAGTAAATATAAGGATGAATTGCAGTTTCTTACATTGGAATGCCGAGGAAGTTTGTAAGGATGCCTGAAGACCGAGCAATGTAGGCCACGAGAAGGGTGTAATGTATTAAAATGTAGGACCAACTGCACAACATAAAGACGTGTTCCAGGTGTAAATGAAAGAAACAGTGAGGGAAACTAAGGGAAGACAGTTCTTAAATGAGAATGAGAGGATGATTACGAAACAACTTGGACTCCAACAGACCCTAGAGTCCTCTGCGCCATTGAGACCTGTCCAAATATAAAGTCAAAGCTGAGATTTTAAAGAAACACAGTGAAATTTCCACATTGGAAGTATTGGTTTGAGTGGGTATACAAGAGATACGCCTCCAGAGCCCAGTTCACTCATAGTGTTGACATTCACTTCAGCAACCAACAAACCTGTCACAACCTGAAGCCAACATATGTTTCTGAGGGCCAGTACTCCACAATTTGCAAGAAATATAGATAGAGAAAGAAGAGAAATCCATCATCACCATGAATGCCCAACAGAGAATGCAGGCGACTGCAGAGGCCAGAAAACCTGATTCTTGTGTCACGGCTGGAATTGCAAGTATCCCTGCACCTACCTATAAAAAAATTAGCCGAAACAAAAGTAGATTGCTTGCACTGTTACAAGAAGAACCTGAAGACTTACGGTAGTGCCAGCAACCAAGAAAATTGCACTGGACAAACTTCCTGCAAATTAAAACTTAGCCAAAACTCTTTTCCAAATTTGAGAGTTTTTAGTCCCTGAATGGAGAAAAGGATTCGACTTTGTACCGGATTCTCGCTTCAATGTTGATCTATTGAGGTTAGAGAAGAGCCTCTCAAATACAACAACCTTTTCTACTTCAACTTCTTCTGTTGTTACTTGTGTTTCTCTACGTTCATCAGAAAGCCTCAGAGGTACACACTTGAAGAATTTTGAGGTCTGAGTTCTGAAGAAAGAGTCTGCTTTGAAAACAAAACGGGATGATGGAATATGATGAATTCCATTGAGGATTCGTGGTTTTGTTGGAACCAAAGCCATGGATGATCGAAGACAAGTGTTACTTAGAGACACAGACATCTCAATGATTATGTTTCTTTAATCTTAATCTGTGATGTCTGAGATCAGGCACTCTGATCAGTCTTCTTTGATTTTTTGCCACTCTAGAGACTTGTGTCTTAGGCTCTTAGCTCTCCAACAAGGATTAACATGTGTGGCTATCTTCTTTTAACACTTTTATTTGTTAATAAAAATTTATTTTATTTTTCAGTTTTTTACAACAACAAAAAAAAAACCTCTTAATAATTAAATTAGGAAAAAAAAACAGAATTGGGGAAGAAAATCTATGGCGGCTGATTTGGGTCCGACAAGGATGGGTCAAAAAACAGAGACAATCTTTCAAACTGGAATAAAGAAGATCCAAAAGAATTAAAGTTTTCCTTTTTCTTATTGTCTTTCATGAAATCAACATATACTATAAAATGATTAGTTAGTTGATTTTATCTTCTTATGTATATATATAGACTCCAGAGACAACGGAAAGTTGACAAATTTTAAAATTAGGGTTTATCTTCTCCCCCTTTTTCCTCTGACTTTGGAAACTGGTTTTCTTCTGTTGTCTCAAACAAACAAAACAATGAAGAAGAAGCTCCAAACACGTTTTCCAGCGGTAATTGGCAAATTACTTTCACTGGTTTATAAACATAGTCTTAGTTTCGTCTCTGTTCCTATGAGTTGTGAGTGTAGTTTGGCTTCACGTTTTGTTGTTCTTCAGCGTTTCATGATTCTTGTCTTCTTTAGGGTTTTGAATCTATGGCTTGAGATGGAAGAGCTATCTTGTTACAGGCTAAGAGATAGATAAACTCACTGCAGAAATGATATCAAAAAGTGTTATCTTTAGGTTAAGAAGTGTAGATTCTTGTCTATGGAAGTTCTCACCTTTTTTTTCTTCTGAAGATCTTTTCTAAACGTAATTGAATCTTTGATTTTGTTGCAGACAAGGATTAAGAAGATTATGCAAACTGATGAGGAAGTTGGTAGAATAGCAATGGCGGTTCCTCTTCTTGTTTGTAAGTTGTGTTTCATTTTGATTTTCTCGAACGTTGTTCATACTTCTTCTGTCATATGTATCGTAATCGTACTCGTTTGAATGGAAATCTTGCAGCTAAAGCTTTGGAGCTGTTTCTACAAGACTTATGTAATTACACATATGATGTTACTCTCAGTCGAGGTGCAAAAACTGTCACATCGGTTCATTTGTAAGCATGAACCCTTATCTGGTTTTTGGATTTGGTAATAGATGATAAGCCAATTGTCTTCTTGCTTCTTCTAAGGCTTAAATTCTTTGTTATTCAGGAAGCAGTGTGTGGACAAGATTGATATTTTCGATTTTCTAAGAGTAATCGTTGGTAAAAGAGTTCCTGATTTTGGTGGCTCAGAAGGTGAAGGATCTGTTACCAAAAGAAGGTTAGACCCAACATCAAACTATTTAGCTTCTCCTTTTCTATCTTGGCAAGCAAGTGACCAAACTTTGGTATTGTTTTAATTCTAACAACATGTTTATCTGGTTTTTCAGGAAACTTGTCAATGAATGTAATTGCAACGATGAAGATACGAAGAGCATTCAAATGGTAACTAGGCAGACTTAGGTTGCCAATGAACAGTTGAGTTTGGCTTAATGTTTATTCTTCTGCGCCTTTTCTTTCCCTTGGTTACAGCTTGAGGTCATAAAACCTACTGGCCGTGGAAGAGGAAGGCCGCGCGGACGCCACATACAATCTGAGAAGTTTGAAGATGATATAGAAGATGATTCTCCTGAAAGTAGCTGGAGCCAGTCACCTGTATACGAGAGTCTATCTCATGATAATACATCTTGCAAGAAAGTTGCATTACACAACAGCAATCATACCAACTCAGAGTCGAAAGTAAGGGATTTTGATCTGAATGTGGGATTAGATGAGAATGGAGACTCTGCTACATGGCTGGAAACGCAGCTAGAAGGGAGCTTGGATTGGTCATCATTGGGGATGAATGAAATGAAAATAGATCATATAATCAATAAACAACAAGCAAGTAATGGTAATGAGGAAGATTCTGATGAAGAAAGCATAGATGAAGAGTGAACAACTTAGGGGAAAACAACTTAGGAAGCTGACACTTACGTATATACAAGCAAGTAGTGTGTAGCTAGGAGATTACTCAGTCTCTTTATACAATTTCGTCTTTCTCATTCATCTCTAAGCAAGCTTACATCATAATTTAATCAAAGACTTTTAGCTGTTTCTTGTATTAAAACATTTGAATCACCACACTAATATGAATCACATTCTTATGTGCGGAAAAAGGAGTATACAGTCCAATAGTTTTTTTATTCATATGATCAGAAAAATATATCAAAAATCTGAATTCTAAGCACATATATTGATTTCTAAATTTATATACACTAGTAAAATCACATTTTTATTAATTTTTTTTTTTAAATAGTTTTGTTTTTATTATTTTTGTTAGATCTATATGGCATACAGTCTAATCTTTGCTAAGACATTTATCATTTGAATCATCTAAATTACCAGAAAACTGAAAGCAACACAAAATTGTTTTTTTGTAATGAATTTGAAATTTTGAATGATAATAGATTTTAGTTAAAATACAAAAAAATGATAATATATTTTTATGACGAGTTTTTTAAAAAGTTTTTCTAGTATTTTTTTGTTTAATTCCTTGGTTTATTTGTTAGGGATTTGATTTCGGGATTGGTTTTATTAATCAAAATCTAAATGATAAAAAACAAAAATCTTTAAATTTTAAAATCAAAGAATTTGGAATGAAATTTTAAATATTTTAGAAGTTTATAAATATATTAAAATTTATACCCAATAAAAAACACCATCAATAGCAAATGGCTCTTAGCCTAGTGGCATTGGGTAAGTCCACATAAGACAGCTCATTTGCACAACCAGGGATGAGTCCCCCCACCTACATTATATAGGAATTTGGTTATTGGGTCAGCCAATTGTGGCCCAACATAATTTTCCGTTGACAAAAAACAAAAAAACCATCAATGATTCATCTACAATTTAATTGATCGATCTGTCTGATACAAAGGTTATTCCTAGGCATAATTACTTGTTCATATTCATTATTTGGTTTATATTTTATTCGAAAAGTTAAATATTTGATACATTTAAGATAATAAATATGTTAATTTTAATACTTGCAAATACAAATCAAATAATAAATATTAATAAATTTTTAATACTCGACTTATTAGTATTTCATTCCTGATTTTATAACTATAGTGACAGAAATTTAAGTTTTCGTTATATTGAACAAAATTAATTATAAATATATTCAAATAATTATATGTTAAATTTAAAATCTTAGAATAGCGAACATTATTTTGGTTTGGTCGGAAAGATAAAAAAAAAATTTAATATTTTTGATATATATTTTATAAAATATAATTTTTAACGATTACAAGACAAATTCAAGTATCAAATAAAATTAAATGCAAGTACTCCAGGACCTCCCAAAGGCAATACTCAAAATTAAAACCCCAGAAAACGCGAAACCTTTTCTCTACTTCTTCGTCTCTCTCGTCAAGTCATTTTAAAAAATGGATTTCCAGGTCGTAATTCTCGCCGGCGGATTCTCCAGTAATCTTGTGCCTTTAGTCTCTAAGGTCTTTCTCTATCTCTTCGTCAACAAAAATAGTGTTTCACAGTGAGTTTGAGCTAATAGCTAATTTCGTTTTTGTGCTGTTCAGGAAGTCCCTAAGGCGCTGCTTCCCGTAGCTAATCGTCCGGTTTTATCTTACGTTTTGGATCTGCTCGAGAGTAGTAATCTTAAGGATCTGATCGTTGTACGCCATATGTCTTTTCATACAATTACAGATTTCTTTTCGCGAGTTTTTAGGTTGGATGTTCTAATGGATTTTGCTGGAGCTTAGAGTTCTTTTGCTCGAATTTTTGGAACAGGTTGTTGAAGGAGAAGATGCTGCCCTGAAAGTTGGTGGATGGATATCTTCTGCTTGTGTTGATCGCTTACATGTTGAGGTATATATTCTTCTCGGATAATCACATTCCTTAGCTTATTCCATATTAGAAATGGAGAATCCGGCTTGTTGAATGGCAATGTGATAGTTATTTTTCCCTTGTATACTAAGCCGTTTATGGGAGGTTAACTTGCTTTTCAGAATTTCTGACTTTTAAAAAGATGCTATCAACTAAATCCAGGCATTCTTTGCCTTAAAGTTAGTTCTCATCTCTGACATAGGAATCTAGTCATGTGGAGTCTCAGTCAAATTCTCCATGCATGATTGAAAGACTCTAGTGAAATATTCGTTACACGTTTTGTTGGTCCAAAATTACCAAGTACTTAGTAACACCAAGAACCATTTGGTTTCCTGTTTGATTAGGGCTACACTTCCTCCAATGGTCACATAATTTTTCTCACTCTGGAAGGCTTTTGCATAGTTTGATTTTCCTGAGAGTATGAATTTAACAAGTAAGAAGATGTTTGACGATTTGGCTGCTGGATATCTTACTTTAGGTTGCTGCTGTTCCTGAGAATGTCGGAACTGCTGGGGCCCTCAGGGCAATTGCACACCACTTAACTGCCAAGGACATTTTGGTTAGCTACAATAAAACCATCTCCTAGCTTTGAATAAATTTTGAGCTTCAAGCTAACTGGTAATGTGGCTTAACGCAGATTTTGAGTGGAGACATTGTTTCTGATATTTCTCCTGGTTCGGTCGCCGCCACTCATAGAAGGCATGATGCATCAGTAACTGTAATGCTTTGTGCTGAACCTGTGAGTGGGCCATCAGAATCGGGGGGAGCTGGTGGGGAAAGATAAAACCAAAAACCTGCTTGCTCTGATATTATAGGGCTTGATTCCTCAAAACAGTTCTTGCTATACGTAGCCACAGGTCCTACTTTGAATTCTTCTTTTTGATTCTTAGGAGCAATGAAATGCTTGAATCTCTTGTTGGTTTACCTATTGAAACTGTGATAGGGGCTGAAATTAAGAAAGATACCCGAGTAAAAAAGAGCATTCTCTGTGCGGCTGGCAAGGTAATGTTTTCTAATTGTAACTTCTTCAAATGACCTACAAGGCAGTTTTC
The DNA here is from genome assembly GCA_023374145.1 of Lepidium sativum. Lineage (NCBI taxonomy): Eukaryota > Viridiplantae > Streptophyta > Magnoliopsida > Brassicales > Brassicaceae > Lepidium > Lepidium sativum. The sequence continues at coordinate 6,109 of JAKUCM010009781.1, read as the reverse complement.
ATTTAACTGTTTGATGATTCATTTGGAGCTTAGTATAGTTTCTTATTATTTTGTCATTATTTCAACCTAGATGGAAATTCGGTCAGATCTCATGGATTCTCACATATATGCCTTCAAAAGGTTGGTCAGAACTGCTTTCCTGCTAACAAATTAGTTTTATCCATTGATGCTCAATATGATATGTTTTCTGTGTATTACAGATCAGTCTTGCAGGAAGTTTTGGATCAGAAAACTACTTTTCGGAGCTTACAACAGGATGTACTCCCATATCTTGTTCGTACACAGCTGGTTAGTTGGATGAGATCCTTACAAATGAGATTAATGGATTAGCATTTTGATTCTTTGCGTATTTTAACATTGAGTGTCAGAGATCAGAAGTTTTTTCTGATGAAAAAACTGTGGAAGAAAACGGAAATGGAAAGAATAATATGCAGAACAACGAGGTGGTTTTGTCTCAAATTCTCGCCAATGCATCTTTGCCAAGCTTTCATCAAGTTTATGAATCAGGTCTGAATAGTCGAAAAACCCATAAATGCTGTGTTTACATAGCAGATGAAAGTAAGTATTGTGTCCGATTGAATAGCATTCAGGCCTTCATGGACGTAAATAGAGATGTAAGTTGTTTTCTCATACATATGTTCCACACATGGATTCCTTCTATAGTATATTCTTTTCGGTTAATATCTTGAGCACTGCAAAACTTGTGCAGGTCATTGGTGACGCAAACCACCTATCTGGATATTCCTTTTCTGCACATCACAACATTGTCCACCCATCAGCTGAGCTTGGATCAAAAACCACAGTATGTCCTTTTACGTGTGTAGACATTGCGCATTTGTCTGAGAATTGTGATCATCAATAAGAGATTGTGAGTTGCAGGTCGGACCTCATTGTATGCTTGGAGAAGGCTCTCAAGTCGGTGATAAATGCAGTGTCAAAAGATCGGTAATTGGAAGACACTGCCGAATAGGCTCCAGTGTGAAGGTGACAATGATACTCATGCCAACCAAAACAGAGATGGTCTACATCTCAAAACATAGACTCAACTACTTGTGTATGTGGGTGCAGATTGTTAATTCAGTTGTGATGGACCATGCCACAATTGGAGACGGATGTTCAATACAAGGCTCGGTCATTTGCAGTAACGCACAGCTTCAAGAGCGTGTTGCTCTGAGAGATTGCCAAGTACGCTACTCCCTTCAAATTCCATATTATACGAATACACAATACTTCTTTACGGATTCCAAAAATGTAAAACTTGTTTCTTAGGTGGAAGCAGGATATGTACTTTGTGGGTGGGGGTGAGTATAAGGGAGAGACTTTCACCCAAAAATGAGAAAGGTACAGAAGCATCTGAGGTCACATCTTGGAACGTTTCTTCGAAAAGAATAGCAACTCTTAGGCTTTCGTTTTGGTGAATTGAGCAGTGAGAAGAGTGAAAGGTTTTGTGGCTTAAAAATTTGACATTTTTCGTTAGTATGTTTTGCTGATAGCTTCTGATCCTCTTGTGCTCTTTAAAAAAAGCATAGCTTCCTATTTTATTGTGGTATGCACACACACTCGTACTTATCCAGCTAAAGAAATCGATAGATCTTCTGAGAAAGTATTGGAACTACACGCAATGATTAATGTCTTCTTTTTGGTTTTGGTTTGGAATGAGAAATGGAAAACAGAGGTGAGATGAAGAGTTTTTAAAGGTCACGAAGAGAGACAGAATTACAAGACTTTGGATCAGTAATTTGGTCAATTCCATGATACTGATTCAACATAAATTGAGAATTACAATGAGTTTTCAGAAGATTCATAAAAATGACAAAAAAAGGTCTTAACATAACATATTATGATCAATGGTTTCCAATCTCTCAAAAAAATCTGCCCATCAAAGCTCCATAATCCATGGTTCCAAAGCTCCAAAAAAACCACCAAAATATTCCTGAAACTAAAGCATATTGTTTAATATATGAAACTGAAAATACCAAAACTAAACCATCAAAATAAACGGTAATTACCTCACCATTTTCACTAATTTTTGTGTTCGTTGGCTTGGCCCTTCACCAAAGTCCTAAATTATGGACTCATAACCCGATTCTGATGAATTGGTGGAATCATATCCATCTTCTCTTGTGTGTCCTGACCCCTTGTTTGCTCTCTTGGTTCCTCTACTTATTTTAACTCCAACTTTATCACATTTCGTTGCATTGTGATCAGCAACACCACACCGTGTCTTTGTTGGAGCTTCATGCTCTTCTTTATTCCTCTTAGGCTTTGGTTTCTTTCCTTGACACAAAAATGAGTGAACAAGAACTTTCTATTTGCTGCTCATCATGTTGTTTTTTGATGATTTGCAATGCCTTTACCTTTGCTTTCCTACACTTATCGATCGTTGTATGCAAACTATATATCTCTGATGAATCTGTTCTTGTATTGTCTTTGGCTTGAATCTTGGATTACTTCTTATCTCATCAAGAAACAGCTTTGCGATTTTAGAATCTTACTGTAACCATCCTTAGTGCAACAATGCTCATATTCATATCGCTTCACCATCCATTTCCCAATTGGTACTTCAAAAGAACAATATATACCCCAGCAACAGCCATGACTAGCACACTTATCATGAGAAGCACACTCTATGGTTCTAGTCTCACCAACGAGATACTCTTCAGCCAATATCCACCAATCGACACATTGAAGAGGTACAATGTCGTGGCTGCAAAAGAGACAAAAGATTCAGTTTTTTCCAAAAAAAACACACTTAACTCGCTTGACTCCTGTAACTAATTCCTTAAGTCTCTGATTTGTTAAGTCTTTGATTTTTTTCACACAGCATTCTTAGAGGTAACAAAATTCGAAATTCATGAAACAAATTTTCTCTTAAAACCTGAAATCAAACATACCTCATTTTCGTCCTGAATTGGATAGCTTCTAAGCTCTTCAACTCGTTAAATTGTTTCCTCACCCACCGAAAATTGCACTAACTCAGTTCATGATTCATGCTTTGCGAAGAAAAAAAAACGATGAACAAAATGACGAAGAAGATGGTCTTTAGGGTTTTAGTCTTCGTAAGGCAATTTATTTTGTTCGAGATTAAACACTTATCTGTGTTTGACAAAAAAAAAACACTTTTTTGTAAGAGCCATAATTTGTTCTGTAACTTTCGTTTCAAAGATACACCAAAGAACAAAATGTACAAAGCTGCCACCAAATCAACTTTGATACAAGTTATGATTCTTCATGGCAAACTTTAGTTGCTTGATTCCTTCCCCACAATGTAATTTTTATTAAGAGCTATAAACCTACAAAACCAAAGCCAAACCTTGGTGTTATGAAATCAATCCACAAATAGAAACATAGCCAATCATTGCAATACACTAAGACATTCATTATCCGGCGTTTGAAGAAGTTTCTTTGCCAACAATCAATTACAAGTCTTTAAATTTGCTAACTCTGAGTTTATTCTCTAAGAAAATCAGCATTTTCATTGTCTTATTTAGATTTTCAATACTAAATCTTCGTGTGGAATGCACAAGCGTAAATAAGAAGATTACACAAGGAAGCTTACCTTTCAAAGTTCTCAACAGTGAGTTAAGTAGCTGCCTTTAAACTTCTCCATGACACCTCCTCGGGCGTGCAGTACAAAAATCGGAGTCTCCACAACTTTAGCGTGCAGCCTTTATTGTACCCATCCCATCAAGCTTTGAGTTCTTATGCTGCAAAGTTGATTATAAGGACCACCGAGATAAAATTGACTAAGGATTTACTACTCTAAAACCACTGTGCGAGCCAACAGAAACGTCCAAATTCAGCTTCACTAACGAAGAACCAGGTGCATGCATCGCCATTAGTACATTACCTTACTCTTTTTGTGCCTTTGAACATCATCAAAATCTTCATCCCCTTTGTGTTTTCTTTTCTGAAAGTTAAGTAATAATGTAACATGTGAACTCTGTAGAATTTTAAGAGGCAACATATAAAAGAGAAACTGCATAGAACTGCTAAGTTTAATGAACTGCTACAAACAATTAACACATACAATCGCTAAAAAAAACATACGCCACTTCAATTAAATGGAGAAACACATGACCATTAAGCTATTCTTGGAGAAGACAGAGACTAAACAAGAGCAGACAGTTCTCTTACCTTATCGTGATGTCCGCTCTTTTCCTTCTTTCTGTCACGATCCTTGTCTTTGTCCTTATCCTTGCTCCTATCTCTATGCTTGTGCTTGTGTTTCTTATGTTCCCTATCTTTCTCCTTCTTCTTGTCCTTATGTTTTTTATGCTTCTTGTCTTGATCTTTTGATTTTGCCACACTAGTAGGAGCACCTTTCGCAGCCTGAAAGAAGAAACAGGAGGTATCATATCCTCATACCTAGTTAGTAAAAGGTCATAATAGCATCACAGAGTCCCATTTGCTAATTTTAACATCCAAAGAATTCAATATCTACATTCATGTGAAAGGAAGGAAACTTGAAATCCAGAGTGAGGGAGAGCAGATTCTCACTGGTGGTAATTCAATAGGAGCTGTATCATTAAGCTCGAAAGCCTCCTTAAGCTCATCTAAAACAAAAGGTTGGATGCGAGCGTTTGTATCTCGATTAAGTGATGTATTTGGAATAAGCTGATCCAATTGCATTCCTTCTCCTTTTCTGATCTCTGTATCTCCCACCAAATTATGAAGATAATGAGCATCTGAAAGTGACTCAGGAAGTGACCTCTTGCAAAAGAAATCATGGTGTGGCAACAACTTGTATTGTGTTATAAGATCTAATGCACCACCCAATTCTCTAGGCCCTGCTAGCCCACTTATAAAAATCCAACAGCTCATGGACCCTCAAAATCCCAACTTTAAACAAAACTTGAGAATACCCAAAAAGCTTGAACCATTTTTACCTCCAAACTTTACGCTATCTGATTCCATATCTTTTATTGCCACAACTAAATAGCTTCTGCAATTTGTAAAAAAGCTCAACATTTGATCAGTGCGAGAGAGAGAAAGATAAAGAAAGAAAAAGAAACGAAGATGAACCACCAACATACATGTTTCAGAAGGCAGATATCATCCGCAAATCCCAGGTATAGAAGAAAACCCAAATCAGCAAAACTGAGGAAATTGCTCAAGGTCGTCGATTTCAATGAACAGGAAGGAGAAAGATATGTGGGTAGGCTCAAGGAAGAAGCTTTTTAGGCTTTGAGAACGATCAGCTCTTTCCGCGTTTATAAACCACGATCCTTGTTTCTCTCCTTTTTTTCCTTCCAGAAAATTTTTATCTTTTTTGGTTCTTAAGAACGGTTGCGCATGAGATTCACGCGCTAGTTAGAGAAAGAATAAAAACACAACCATTTGACAACTTTTCTCTATAAGCTAGGATTGGTCCACTTTAGTTCCTGGTCTTATTCAATTATATTATGTGTGAAAATCGTTACAGTATTCATGGATTGATGTTATTTTGCTCTCAAATCATGTAGCCACATAGATTACACAATCCTTTCTTCTAAATAAAATGATTACAGAGACTTTACACCAATAACAGTTTGAGATGTATGAGAGAAAGATTGCACCGTTGTAGAACAAGGCCTAGTTTGGTCTGATACAACAATTAATGTACGTCAAGAACCTCTTCTTCTTCTGCATGGGGATTAGAAAAGTAATGTAAGTGAGACTAACACTCTCTACACAGTTTGTATAATCTTATATAGATGATGGATCAAGTGAGAATGGAGGAGAAATAGTCATGCTTCATGAATGCAATTCACCTTTATGTTGAACAATAATTAAGGTTTAACTAGCTGCCCTCCGCATACTTTGGAAATGTGGTAAGTGGTAACAATATGTGAACTAATTATAATTTGGTTCGGATCGGTTCTATTCATTTTTTAAATGGATACTTGAAATATGAATCGAATTAGATTCAAAATAATTTTGATTCTCAATCGGTTTGGTTCTATGGTTACTTGTAACCAAAAACAAACACTTGGAGTAGCAATGTGATTACTTGTAATCAAAAATAATCAAACATCCAAATATGGATCAAAATAACCGGTTAGTTGATAGGAACCAAGAACGAAACCGAACCAGAATAGGTTTAACTATGCGAGTGAGTTAAATAGAA